>VZRL01004594.1:1711404-1744406 GCA_013397895.1 Origma solitaria | reverse complement strand
GTGACGGGACAGCGCCGTGACGGGACAGCGCCGTGACGGGACAGCACCGTGACGGGACAGCGCCGTGATGGGTCCGTATCAGCCACACCGCTGCGCTGAGCGCCGCCGTCACTCTGTCCTCAAACACCTCCAGGGACCGTGACCCACCACCTCCCTGTGCAGCTCATTCCAACGTCTAATCAGCCTTCCTCTGAAAAACTTCTCGATGTCCAAGCTGAATCTCCCCTGGTGTGGCTTAATGCCGTTTCCTCTCGTCCAGTCGCTGGTTTCCTGGGAGAAAAGTCCCACCCGCGCCTGGCTACAGCCTCCTTTCAGGGAGTTGTGGAGAGCTGTAAGATCCCCCTTGGATCTCCTTTTCTTTCCCCAGGCCAAACACCCTCAGCTCCCTCAGCCGCTTCTGGTGCTCCAGACCCTTCCCCAGCTCTGTTGCCCTGCTCTGGACACACTCCAGCCCCTCAATGTCCCTCCTGAATTGAGGGGCCCAGAACTGGACACAGCACTCGAGGCTGTGACCACACCAGTGAGTACAGAGGGACAGTCACTGCCCTGCTAGCCACACTATTCCTGATACAATCCAGGATGCCATCAGCCTCCTTGCCCTGGGCACACACTGGAATGGCGGGATGACCGTGAGCCTGGTCCCATGAACACTTCGGCCCCTTTTGTCCCTAAAGTGCCCCTAAAGTGCCCCTAAAGCCCAGCCTCATCTCGGGAAACCTCTGCCAGCAATAAAGAGGCGTGTTCATGCTGCAGCCCCTCGGGTCAGGCCCCTGTGCCCCCCCCCGCAGTGCTCTTCCCCAGGGCCTCACCCACGCTATTCGGGGCTCTTGGAGCGCTCGGTACCGCCGGGGCTGTCAGGGAGCTGAGCATCCTGAAGAGCTAAAGGGCTTTAATCAGAATTCCCAGTTCTCTTCAGCACGAAGACCTGTCTTAGCCAATGTGTAATCACAGATAAAGGTCAGAGGAAAAAAGGCATTTTCCTTTCAAATCCTTTCTCCTTCCTCATGCATTATCACAGAAGCCACAGATAAAAGGACAATCGGAAACTTCAAGCTGCCTTGATTTTTCATCAAGAACTGTAGTGACAGGACAAAAGGTAACGGATATGAATTCAAAGAGGAAAAATTTAGGGTAGGCATTAAGAAGAAATTTTTCTCTGTGAGGGTGGTGAGGCACTGGAACAGGTTCCTCAGGGAGGCTGTGGCTGCCCCAGCCCTGTCAGGGATCAAGGCAAGGCTGGATGGGGCTCTGAGCAACCTGGTCTAGTGGAAGGCGTCCCTGCCCATGGCCGGGCAGGTTGGGACTAGATAATCTTTAAGGTCCATTCCAATGCCTTAACATTCTATGATTGTACAATTTTTACTAAATAAAAAAAAATTATTAAATTGAAAGCAGTGTGCAACAATGTTAGCCCATCAGAAATGGAGGCATTTCCCACCCATCCCTTGTGGGAATTAAAAGCAAGTTCCAGGACACAACCAAGATGGGCTTGTGAGCCTGTTAGCATCTGCCACGCTGCGATTTCCCTCCAGTGTCTGCCTCCTGCTTCACCTGCTGGGGCTCAGCCTTTGCATGAACCTCATTCGTCCATGGCTTAAGCCCTTGGAAGCCTTTCTATTGTTTCCAAAGGGGGTTGGATCAGACCACAACAGTATTGCACAGGAATTTTCCTAAGCAATGCCCCAGCTAACAAAGCTAGAAATGTTGCCAGATTGCTAAAGGATTGTATTACAAAATCCATGGACATGGACAAAGTGCATGTTTTAATCACATGCTGAAAAGCCTAACTCTGACCTAGTAAGTCTCTCCACACCAAATAATAGAGGTCAGGGTTTAAAATGTGAAAGTGTTTGAAGATGGCTGAATCACAGTGATTCAGACTTGCCTGAATCATTTTATTCCTCAACTAAGTATAAAGTTGCTGAATGTAAATAATAGTATTTGATTTGAAATGAAAAATAATGTAAATCAAGCACATCAGAGTACTCGATAATTCCCAGTAATCCACATGAAAATATTAATTTATATGAGGTGTAATTTCAAGATAAAGCACTATTTATGGAAATGGAATTCCCTGACCTCCCAAAGCCCTTTCAACTTCATTTAATATTCTCATCTGTAAAGAGGATCTTAAATCTATTTTTGTAGTACAGGCTTCAGGATCAGAGTCAATGCTGTAGTACATATTTATATTGCTTTAAGGACATGTGGATTAAATGGAACCCATTAAATTGATTTTCAGGTTTACATACATGCATTTACTGGCATATTTTACAGATGTTATTTGGGCACATGAGTGCAGTCACGGATATCTGCAAATTACTTTGTGCATGAACACTTCCAGGTTGCAAACATTCCAGAAATCCTAGTGTTAGTAAGGTGTATCAGATCAAATTAGTGCACGTTTTACACAGGTTTTTCAGAAAACTTGTTTCTGTTGGGACTCCTACTTTTGATTCCAGTTCAGTTTGAAAAAAAAGTAATTCTAAACTGGATTATCAGGCACACAGGATGCAGGAAGATGACACCTACTGGATATGTTTCATTTTGCAACTTGCACTACCTAGTTTCAAATGTGGAATAATAGACCAAACTCAGCTTTGTTACACAAGCAAACCTCTGCTGAATTCACTTCAGTCATAAACACAAATGCAGGACAATTTGGCATATCATTTCGAGAGTTAAATGCAGGCTCAACTTCCTCTCATATTTGGTGGTTAAATACTATTCCCAGTAAATTTATATTAATACACACGTATAAAAAGTTTCCTTGGTTTAGGGATTCTTCCATTTCTCATACATAACTAAGATACAAATTAAGAAGAGAGCTCCTTTATTTGTCTGTGTGGATGAATTGTCAAGGGGAAATAGGCCTGGCTCCAGATGAAGGTTGTTCATCTGGATTTGTATGGCTGGAACCGGGTGTACCTGCCCTGACTTGGTGTCAGGTGTCAGGCCCATGCCCATGACACACCAGCACAATAGAACAAGCCCTGGGGAGCTGTTTCATAATAAATAAGACCTTAACATTCAAAAATATTTTCGGAATAACTTAATACAGCTCCTGTATCAGGCTGAGTCAGACAGATGCAGATTGGTCTATTTCAATAGCAAGTTACTGGAATTCTTTGATGTTCTTTATGGTATGGGGAAGAAGGTTGGGGTTTACTCTGTCAAGTAAAAATTCTTTTTGGGGTATTTTTGACAGTTCAGAGTGTCAAAAAAAAATTAATTTTTTTTTTTCAAGAGCTGTTAACATTTTTATGTCTGAGATTTTTAGAACAAGAGGAACTGCATAAATAAAAATTATCAGCTGTATAAGTCACATGCCTTGAATTAACTGGACATAAGGGAAGCTTTATTATCTTCTGGAATGGTAGAACAGCCTATTTTCTATACCAGTCTGCTGAGATCATGTTTAGGGGCTGTGCCCATATATTGTGGCCAAACCTAAATACACTTTTTATCAAAACAACTTTAGATTTCTTAGAACTTCCCCATTTGCTTAAGTGCTCTCATGATCCCTTCGAGCCAAAAGCTTTATTGGATTAATGCAAGTGCTCACATCAGATAGTAAAAAATCTCATGGTCTTGCAAAAATCACATTTTTATAATTAAAAATGAATAAAATTGCAGGGAAGGTTTTAAGAGGATTGGCTTTTTTTCCCCTAACTACAAGATCATGAGAAACTAAATACACAATACCTTTGCCTTGAAATACCCTGTGTAAATTTAGCCTGATTCAGTAACAGTAATTTTTGTAAGAATGAAAACAGTTGGCTCCTAAGAAAAACAGTGCCAATGTGCATGTCAAAAATGTGTTTTAGTTTGCAATGTATGTAGCAATCCATTAACTATTTCCGAATTTCATTTCTCCTTTCCAGAGACCTTTTGCAGTGAATTCCCTGATATCGTATTGCATTTCTCATATAAGAATAAAGCTCTGTATACAGTGTATCTTTCATTTTGTTGTGACAGTTTTTCATTACAATCACCAAGGACATCTGTATTTTGGACTGAAACAAAAAGCAAGGACTCATGAAAGGAATCTGATGTGGATTTTCTTCTCCTAGGATGATATTCTTGCACTAAATAGACTGATCTGCATTTTTTAAAAGCCAAATATCAATGTTTTATTAATGCAGGCTTTGGTGGATTCAGCAGGCAGCTGTGCCTTGGTGAAACAGGTCTTTGCCTCCTGCAGGGAACAGTCTGTGCCCTCAGCTCTGCCTGGCTGCAGCAGCGTCCTGGCGGCGTCAGCGTGAGCGCTGCTGGGACAGCAAAGTGCCAGCTCAGGCACAAAGATGCACAGGCTCTCCTTCATCTCTTGTGTTTGGTGTAGACAGGCTTGCATATGTGGCACTGCCGATGCAGCAATGGCAAAATATTTAAAGATGAACGCATTGCCGCTTAACATTCAATGGAAATGATTTACACTCATGTGACTATTTTTAATACTATTATTAAAGACACCAGTAGTCTTTACCCAAGAGTAGTTTATATCTGTGCCTTCTTCTGAAGAGAAAAAACAAATCAAGGTAGCATATGAAAAGCTAAGGTAAAACCTGTAAATGTAGTTGACCTAGAGACCTTCTGAATATATTAAGAGTTTCCCTACAAAAATGAATGTGGGTAAGATTAAGTTATTAAGTTTGGGTTTTATTCCTTCTCTATAGCTAAATGCCATGGGCTTAGATAGCATTTCTTAAAAATGCTAACAAAACAGAAAGAAATTTGCTTATAGCAAACCAAATTGTAATAACTTCTTTGTGTGAATGATTGATTTTGATTTTTCACCTGCATGATGTGACAATGTCTGTAACATCTGAGCACTGCATCAGGCTCTGGGGTGTGCAACACAGGAATGACATGGACCTGTTGGAGTGAGTTCAGAGGAGGCCACCAAGATGATCAGAGGGATGGAGCACCTCTCCTGTGAGGAAAGGCTGAGGGAGTTGGTTTTGTTCAGTCGGAAAAAGAGAAGGCTTTGGGGTGGCCTAATTGTGGCCTTCTAGTACCTGAAGGGAAATAAGAGAAAAGATGGAGAGGGACTTTTTGCAAGGTCATCCAGTGACAGGACAAGGGGGAATGGCTTCAATCTGAATGAGTGTAGGTTTAGATTAGATACCAGGAAGAAATTCTCTACTCTAAGGGTGATGAGGCACCGTCGGAGGTTGCTCAAAGAAATTGTGGATGCCCCATTTCTGGAAGTGTTTAAGGCCAGGCTGGTTGGGGCTCTGAGCAACCTGGTCTAGTGAAAGGTATTCCTGTCCACAGCAGGGGGATTGGAGCTAGGGTAAGCTTTAAGGTCCTTTCCAATTCAGGCCATTTGATGATTCCATGATTCTATGACTCTGTTCCCCTTAGTGCAGCATGGCATTATTACATGTGTTATTTAAAGAGACTGCTCACTTGGAAGGTTTGAAGTGCCTAAAGAGTTTTCTGCCTTGACAAAGCAAGGTAAGTGCTGGAGAGTCAAAGCACATGGGCAAGCTTTGGGTCATTGCTGACAGGAGACAACAGTAACATACAAGCGCATCATCCGCATGAGGAGAACCTCTTAGTTCTGTAATTTTCCCCATAGCCCTTTAATGACAAATTTTTCATTCTCTTTAAAGTAAATTATTGCTAAGAAATGTGTTAGACCTTGCTGGTTATGGCTTTACAATTTTCTACAAAACTGCTCAGAGAAAGTGCCCTTGGCCTTTGCCTTCTGTGAAAATAAAAAGGGGCTAAGAGAACAAATTGTATTAACAGTTGCTCATTGGCATATTTGTCTCATTTCCTAACTCTGACCGGCACATGTCGCAAGGAGACAAGAAAGAGAGACAAGGAATATGTCCAGGGCTGCAGCCCCGTTGCTGCATCTCCTGCCCCGGCAGGGATGCCCTGGTGGACAGCTCCGTGTGGCTGCCAGCCAGGCCATGCCCAGCGCTCCTGTCTGCCTTCCTCGGCTCCACAGCCCCTGTCTGCCGGGACTCTGGGAAATGCACTGTGTGTGATCGCTCCTTCCTGATCCCTCCCGATCCGTGGTGTTGTTGTTCTTTTGTTTTCCAAACGCTAAATGGAGAAATAGCTGTCTTTCCTAAGTCACCACACACACATTGCAGCTCATGCTGCAGAGGTGTGCCTTTTTTCCCAGAGCTGCTGACTCTGTATTCCAGGCCTGATTAGAAGATGTAACTAAGCAAGCAAAAACAAGAGAATGAATAAAGATCCTTTCCCCCCCCCATTATTGCCATGTATTCCTTTGTCTCCTGCCATGGTTTTTGAGTGTTTGAGTGTCTCTTGCTTGAGCCAGGCAGAATTTTGTGCCTGTTGGGTATCATCCCCTTTCCTAGTGGTTCTCCCAGCCCCCTAACCCTGTTATTAAGCCATAGTAGAAAAGACAGCATGCTTTCCTACACATTGCATACTCAGTAAAAACAAGTCTAGAATATTAAAGTAGTAACATATATTAAAAGTATCTCAGACCAGGTGCTAGAAATTTCTCCTAGGAATTCATTATTATTCATTATCTTTCTAATATTTCAGTATTTTAATATTAGTTTCTGTTCTGTAGCTGTTCTTTGCTATTAATTCTTGTAATAGAAGGTCAGTATCTAGTTGTTCAAAGAAAAATGTGTCTGCTAGAACAGGCAGGAAGCTGGAACACCCTGACAGCTGGTGCAGCTCATTTTTTCAGTTGCCAGACAGCAGCTCAGAAATGGTGTGCCTGGGAGGGAGAAATAGAAATTATTGTGATATTTTGTGTGAAGCACGTGGAAGAGCACATACTGCCATAATAGCAGTTTTTCTGACCTCAGCCATGCTTAGCTGTAAATGTAAGAAATAAGATGCAGATCCAGTGTTAATTCTTAAACTCATTAATGAAAATTCTCCCTCTGAAATGACAAATTAAATGGAAGTTGTACATATAGAGCCTTACCCTATATGTTGTTTTTTGTATCCAAGGAAATTAATTATGCATTACTCTCAACATTTTTTCCCCTTACAAAGTGATGCGTGGCTGCATGTGGGGAGTTTGTACCACTGAAGGGCAAGATCTGGCTATTGTAATTCAATATTTGCTCAGATATTTAGTCACATCTGGAATTTAGTTATAGAACTCCTGAGTTACAAAGTGAAATAACAAAAGGGCAAGGCAAATTCCTTCAGCTTGGGGCTCGACATTCATTTTACCATTTGTGCTACTTGTTTTGTGAAAGACAGAAGTGGAGAGAATCAGAATTTTACTGGAAACAAGACATGCCACAGCAGAAAATGTCTTCCTGAAAAAACCTGCCTTGTAGAGGAAATCTCATTTGTGGAAATACCAATCTCCTTGCCACCCCTGAGCTGAGCCTTGCCTGCCTCTGCCTCTGCCTTGAGGTTCACGCTGCAATTCCCAGTCTCGCTGAACTCCACTGTCAGTACAAAGCCTTGGTGGAAAAAAATCGTAGTGGAAACCCTCAAGCTTCTGAAGTCACATACAGGACAACGTGCCGCTAGTTCCCCTGTCCTCTGTCTACGCAGTCCCAAACAGGAGCTGTTTGCTAATCTGTGGGGTACTAAATTTAGCTGGTTCCTGATAGCTGAAAGCAGCTCACAGACCAGATTGTACTGCTTGGTCACCAGCACTTGTAGCCAGGTAACATCAGCCAGCTGATATAAAACTACGTAAAAACAATTGGCTGTGTCAGCTGCTCTCTGTTGTAACATTTAAAAATTATTATTGTTATTGTTATTATTGTTATTATCATTACTATTATTATTACTATTATTATTACATACTGGAAGAAATAATTTTTCTAATTTTGTCTGAAACTATACACCTCTCAGGATGATTTCAGTCTTCAGAAGGGTTGATCTGGGAGATATTTCATAGACAACATGAGAGAGACAAAAGTAGAGAGAATGCAGAATTATAGAGGAAACTAGATCTGCCATGGCAGAAAATGTGATTTTTCTGGAAGATCCTCCCTGACTGAGGAGGATATCAAGGTGATATCAAACTCTAACATTGACTGTAATTACAGCCACATCAAATATTTGTGTTGGAACCTGATAACTCGTGAACTTTGTTCAGCCTCACCTTCCACTGCAAGGTTGGTGTTCAATAACTATTAAGGAAAACTGTAATTACAGTTTTGGTCAACACTAGTTTCCTATAAAAGCCACTGAAACTTGTGGTTTAAATGTAAAACCAGCATAATAATATAGACTTTTGGCTGAATGTCTCCTTTAGACTTTGGATACATTAAACTCTCAGGATATTTTGCAGGTATGAAGACAAAAGCAAAAACTCATGCAAATCTTTATGAATCAAGAAAGACAAGTTTTGCACAGCTTGAAAGCTAAATTCTTCTGTCATAGGGGAACTTCTCAAAGCAAAATTTAATTTCAAACTGCTTGCTGGGTTGGTTGTGTTAACAACTTGGAAAGTCCGTGTAGAATAGACACTTGAGAGTGCATTTCCAGCCCTGTGATGCTTGGTGGCCTGGCCAGAAGATGGCAAGCGTGTTTTGTGGGAGAAATGTGCCAGGCAGGCAGGAGAGTTCTGGTGGTGTAACAATCAAACAATTCACAGTCAAGACTAGAAACGTTAACATTATTTACATCATCCTTGTAATGCTTGAACTATGAGATAAGAGAGACAAAACCCGTGATAATTTGCAGCTGCGTATGCACAGGGGGAGGGAGGGAAGCGCTCAGGGAGGCGAATCCCTCCGACCCCACAGACATGGGACGTGGTCCCGAGGGATGCAGCAGGAGCCAGCCTTGCACTTCTGCTGCCCGACATTTAGAGTCTGGTTCTGTAAGAGCAGTTCTGAAACAGCCCCAGAAGAAAATCCCATACAAGTTACAAACACAGGTTACAGCATCTCCTCCCAGCTCTGGGCTTTCTGACCCAGCATTCACCCGCACAGTGACTAGGAGATGTCTTTTCTTGCCTTATTAAGCGACAATGAATTACAATCTTCTGTTAATTATTTGCTTTGTTCTCTATTTACTTCTTTCCTTTCATACCTTTAGCATGGGGAGGGGCGAGGACAGGCATGCATTGAATTTAGATACTGCTTTACAGCCTGGCACTTCCCTCTCTCGGCTATCAAAGACTGGCAATTCCTGAATCCTTTCCAGAATGGCAAGCAGTCCTTTTACTTCCTTAGAAGTAGAAAAATTCTTTCTAGTGTTTCAGCCACTGGTAACTGGATAAAGCTCTTTATCAACTCATTTTTGAGTTGGCTGGAAGTGCAGATTGCAGAAAGCAAAGTAGCTGCTTCCCAGTAGGGGCTGCACATTCAGTTTCTACAGAGCTCTTATTCACTGACCAGGCATTCCCCAGTGTGGAAATAACTCTGTGTTTGTAGCGAAGATTAAACTGAAGGGATACATTTACCACTTAGGGCAAAATGTCATGATGCTCATAATGCCTCTGCACTTACAGGAGATCATGTCACAGTTTTGGACCAGGACTGCAAGAAGTGTGACTTTCTAGACCAAGGAGCTTTAGTGTAGTTGTAAGATAGTCTGCTCTAGGAGAGAGCTCAATTGCTGACGCTGATTTTCATTTGTAGCCTTCAGCTGATCTATAAGATATCCTGGGCACAGGCCACTGGTTCCTCTAAGGGTCAGGACAGAGGTCTTGAACTTCATTACATTTTGTAATGTGAACTGTCATAGGGAGCAAAGGACTGGGTTATGAAGAGATAGGGCAATGTTACATAGACACTTGTCAAAGGTTTTAGGGCCAGACATGTTGTATTGCTGTGATCCAGCTTACTGAAAGGCACAAAATGTTTTTCACTGCTGCAGACTGTTTTAGGGGTGCTATTGGGGGGCCTCAGACAACATTTTAGTCCACAGAAGTAGGTGGATGTGATGGCTCAGACGGGGGCGGGGGGGTTGAGCATTGATAATGCTTGAATTGGATTCCTCAGACCAGGTCATGAGGGGCTGCATTCACTTGTGGACCAGACAGAAAACAGATCCTCTGTGAAACATTCTTTTTTTTTGTCATTGCACAGGGTGAACTCAAACAGTAATGCTGTCCAAACACTCCAGTCACTTTGGACACATATAGACTTGATGGTCCAACCTTTACAACTCTGTGATTCTATGACTGTTTGCAGTGGACCTAAGGAGTGGAAAAGAATTTTTGGGAAAGAAGGCTAATGCAAACAAAATAGAACATACCACAAAGAGGAGAAAGGCTTTTTTGCCATGCGTTTCGATTATGGTTAACTTTTGTTAAGCTGATTTCCTTATGCACATTCTGAGCAGCTAGGAATATCATGAACAAGCAATGAAACAAAAATGTTAGATGTTTCAGTAGTCAAAAGTGTGTGTGGAAACAATAAAGGAAAGATAGATTTCTTCTGCTTATTTGAAAGTACTGTAGCTTTGCAAGAAATTTTAAATATTCCAAGGATTTCAATATTGCCAAGGATGATATTATATATGAGGTTGAAGAAGGAGTTACCCCCTCATCTCCATTATTTCATTTAAGATAAGATGTATTTCTTCTAGTTAAAAGCATTGCAGCCTTCAAACCAAAACAAATCCATATACTAGTTGATTTTTTCAGGACAAAATGTCCAGTGGTGATCACATTCTCTGCATTACCTTTGAGGGCAGGAAAAAAACAGATTACCAAATGATATGTACCAAAAGATTATTCAATTAGGTATTACAGAAAGCTTTCCATCTCCAAAAGGAAGTTGAGCACAGTGATGATCTTCCTAGTGAAGTGTGGAAATTCTGCTATTGATGGGTTTTATAACAGCAGGGCAGAGAAATAGATATGAAGATTTATTTTAATGCCTCACATTAGTGTATTGATTTACAGAACATTCATAATTAATATCTATATTGTAAACAATGTAGCATTTCTAATATTTGTATTGTGCCACTATGATGTGCTCTTTGTTCTGTTCTGTTCTATTCTATTCTATTTAGCTGCACAGCATCACTTCAAGGTGCATCAAACTTCAAAAGGCAGCCTGCTAGGAAAAAAATCTGGAAGGCAAAAATACTTCTACTGGCTGGGTGGGCAGTTTCTCTGTCCAGCCCAGTGTTTCCACACAAGCTATGTGCCAGGACTGCTTTTAAAGAAATGTTCCTGGAACTGCACCCTTAGTTTTCCCCAGTCTGGCATGACAATCCTAACAAAGGATTTATTTGCACTGTTAGCAAAAAAATATGGTGTATTCTCCTTTCTCCTGCTGAAGCCTGTGTGAGCCAAATTCTTAGTCCCTACACAGGATCTTATTAAACCGGATTCACTCCCTACAGTTCAGTGCCAAGAGAAACCTTTGGAAAGTTGCAATGGATGATTCCCAGATGTTTTGGCCAGAGTGTCCATAGTGCTCCTAGATGAGTCTCGCTCTGCTCACCCATCTCTGAAATCCTTCCAAGAGGAGATAATGTGGAAGGCTCACACAGGCTTTAGCAGGATTTGGATCAGGCCATCTGGGTAAAGTTTCTTGATCTGTTTGAACCAATGGGCTTGTGCGCTGCTGTTGAAATGGGTGGTCCCAGTTTTAATCCTTTTCCTCCCTTCATCCCAGCATGAATCTTATGTGGCTCCACAATGAACCAGACTACGGACTGAGCATCTTGTTTTTCCCCAGCCTCCCTGATTTGCATTATCCCATGAATACACGATTGAAACTGCTGGCCTGAGGAAGCAGATGGGATCATGCACAAAAAGCAGGGATAAGGACAGATCCACCTATGACAGATCCACCTCACTAAATATAGGTGAACATCCTTTGAAAACCTGTTTATACCCTTTTGCATCATCAGTGTCCCAAAACCTTGCAGTTCACATGTGGTAAAGATTGTAACTATAGGAACTAACAGCTTCAGCAGCTTTTCCATTATCTTTCCTTGACTGGAAGTAATATCTCTTGGGAGTCAGAATTGGATGTTATAACAGAAGCAAAATATTGAAATAAATTTTTTTTAAAACCCCAGCCCTGGAAACCCCCGGTAATTCCTTTTGGTGAGGCTCTTCACAGGAAAAAGTAAGAGTCATATGGTCAGACTGGCTCAAACTCCTAACCAAACAGGCCTGTGGTAATTGTGGGAGGGAGGAGAAAGCCATGGAAAGATCTTAATACATTAGACCTCAGAGTAATGCTTCTGACTATCCAGGGCTGAGTGGCCCATCTCATTATTATTCTCTCTCTTTATTGCAAATTTTTGTAGCACTTTGTTTGGGCATTTTTTTCTTAAGCCATTTTAAAAATAGAAACTGTCATAACTGGAATGCTTTCCTTCTTGTGTTGGAAGACAACAACTCTAAGAATTATAAATGTGCCACTGGAAAATTATTCATAACTATGTGTGTTTATGAACTTTGCATTTTCCAGAACCAAATTAATCTATAGAAAATACAAAATAATTGTGGCTGTTGCCCAAATTCTGTTATATAGAGACCACTTATAGTGTTGGTATAATTTCATCTTTGTTAAACATTCTTAGAGACATTTCAAACCACCCATTCCTGCTCCCACCAAGTTATGTTACCAGTTTTAGTCAATATTTCATTTCTGTCAAGACTTTTGTCTCAGCAACCAGCTTAATACACTGGTTTTACCTTTTCTTCTTTTAGATTTTGTGTATTGAAATAACATCCAGGATTTATATAACGGAATAACATTTAGCCATAGGGATAAATTATCAGCTATTCTCAGACTGTGGAGCTCAGGGGAATTAAGGAAACCAGCTGAGTCTATGACAAATGGGGAAAGTTTCTCCAGAATTGGCATTTTTGTTTAGTGACACAAAAATCAAGCAGAGGTGTCTAAATCTAAATGTTTTTCTTCTATTCTGAAGAGAAAATTATTAGAACTATAGCCATTTACCTTGTTTCTTCTACTGCAACAGCAGGCATTGCATCAACAATAGCAATTTGTATAAATTCCAGCAGGTCTGCAATCAGCGCATATTCAGTTCATTGCAGATGGAAGCAACATGGGGGTGATTTCACCTTAGTCAATGAAAATTGACTGATCTGAGGGATAGGATTTGAAGCTATTTTATTTGAAATGAAGCCTGACAGGACTTAATGTTTCTAGCATAAACATAATAGAGACAGGTGACACGCATTACTTAAGCGAGATACAAATATGACCTTAATAGAAGCTGTTTTTCTTACCTGTGGTAGTTCTGAGCCTTCTGTGCTCGTGCTATCCAATGGAAATTCCACAGCTTTCAACAGATTCCTCCATTTTTTGAAAAATCTACTACTACAAGCCCTCCATCTCTTGTTGTGTTCGTCATTCCAGTCACTACCAAACCTTAACAGCTCTTTTAAAGGAAGGAATCAAAAATATACATGTATTATACATATAAAATAATCAGATTTGAAAGCATTTTCTTTTGTAGCTCTCATATTTCCCTATGCTCTTTCTCATTATACTTAATATAACTACACTTTTAAAATATACTGTGTGCAGTGCATCTTTCTGTGAAATCCAAGAGGCACATTATGAGCTCTCTGACAATTATAGCAGGCAGTGGAGTGGTGAATTACAGGTCATCTAAACCTGGCTGGGATAAAAGTGTTAACCAGTAGCACATAGAGAACATTCCTGGGTTGGACTAGGGGGATTAAACAACATGAGCTGCTTATGCTAATTTTCTTCATCTTCTAATGTCTTTGGATTTCTTCACTGAAGTTGAAAGAAAAATTCCCAGTGATTTATGTGGAGAGATATTTCACCCTTCATTTCCCAGAAAGATATCTGCTTTATATGATAAATACAGGATAAGTATGAATTTGTTCTCTACTCAGCCAAACACTTTATGTGCAAGAATTCAGAATACAGCAGTAAATGTTGTGTTACACAGACCTGGTTTTAGGTCTAATCAACCACTGTGACAAAGTTTAACACACTGCTACTTTTGCTAGCACGAAATACCCTGGCAGCTTTTCACTTTGATGTGAGAGCAGCAAAGTGAGTCATTTACTCCCCTTGGCTGCACATTTTCTCATTCAGGCTGTTTTCAAACTCATCTAGTTTTCACATTACTTAAGCAATTAACCATATGAAACCTCTTGTTCTCACTTCTCTATCCCCAAAATGTAATATTTCACCAGACAAGCCCATTAAGTCCCCATTCTGGGACACATTATCACCTCTGCTGCTGTGTACAGAGAGAGGTGCTTGGAGCAAGGACCAATTTGCTGTTTTCGAAATGCCCCTCACTTCCATGTGTGCTTTAGCATCAATAGAAATGACAAACAACATAATGAAATAAGCTGAACTGTAACCAGGAAGAGAAAGAAAGCCTCCCTCCTCTCCTATTAGCTGCTTTTTACCACCATGTTCAATCTTCACATGTAAAGCTGGAAGATTAGCTTAAGCAAGCAGTTAGAGCAAGAGATAGAGCCAGCAGATTTTTAGGATTAATTTATCCCATAATGGGCTATTCAAAGCACACGCTGAGCCTCTCTTAATCACTTAAAGAAGACATGCTCCTATAGCCAAGTGCAATGTATGACATCTTGGTCCCTTGAAGTAAAGAGATTTTTGCAACTGAATTCATCGGGGCAGAATTTTGTGTTAATGTCTCCCTCCATTCCTATCACTTGTTTTGTGTGCTGGAGCCAGTTCCAGGATGGTGTGTATTTCCTGGGAAGGTGGTTCTCCTGCAGCTCTGACTCTTGCTGGTGTCATGTGGTTCCATGTGACTTAATGGAGTGTGACTCTATGTCACTGTGGGCCTTCAGAGTCCTCCTCTCTTCTCCAGGCCAGCGTAATGGCTGCACACAGATCTGTGTCAGGGGAGGTTGAGGTTGGATATGAGGAAAAAGTTCTTCACCCAGAGGGTGGTTGGGCACTGGAACAGCCTCTCCTTGGTCACAGCACCAAGCTTGTCTGAGTTCTAGAAGTGTTTGGACAATACCCTTGGGCACATAGTGGGACTCTTGGGGTTGTTCTATGCAGGGCCAGGAGCTGGACACAATGATCCTTGTGGGTCCCTTCCAACTCAGGATAATCTATAATTCTAATGCCTCTCATCTATTGTCTTTGTTAACTTGTCAGGTATTGCAGAAACTGTGATGGCTGAGGATTATTGACATGAGAGCAAACCAAGTTCCTACTGAGGCTTTATTTGTTTTAAAGTAAAACAAAGGCAGGGGAACACACCCAGTGGCTCCCCAGTGGCACTGAGGCTGCAAGGTGCTGTCTCCAGCTGCTAATGGGTGCAGGTACCAGCACAGCGCTCTGCTGCTGCACCAACTGCGTGGGCTTTGGAGGCTGGAGAGAGAAGCACATGTGAGAGTTTGTCATGAGATGAGCTGTGTCCACACCCTGCTGGGTAGCTTCTGAAGAGCAGTCACCTGCCTGCTCTGGTCACCTTTACATATGTCCCACACAAGCTTCTGCTTCTTCTTAGTGCTTGCCCAGCCTCTTCTTTATTTCAGCTACTGCAGGCTTGGATTGGGATCTGAAAGATCTTTGTCTGGAATCCTCCTTGCTCCTGTTTCTCCAGTGCCCACTCAGGATCAGAACTGAAGTGGTTGTACACAACAGCCTCAGCCTCCTGAGATGACTGAACAGAGGAGGTTGACCTTTCTCCCCTGTAACACGTGGCTGACGTTAACACTGTGGATAAAATTATTACAGAGGGTCACCTGACAGCTTCACCTGTGCCATAGATATTATCCTCTTTAATGTAACGTATTTCAGTGCCTCTGTTGCTTTCCCAGAAACAAGTGGAAACCACTTTAAGCAATAAGAATAAATGTATATAAAATCCCACATTTTCAGATTGCTTTTAAACCATCTGAGTTGCTAATATGATATCACTGACTTGGACACGAACTGATAATAGAAAAGAAATTTGGAGTGAACTAATTTAGTATGGGATACTTCTGTCAGTAAACAAGCACAAGAACATTACAACAAATCTATAATTTGTGAAACTGAATGTCTAGAGCAAAGGCTGAGAAAACTGCTTTCTTCTTTCCCCACAACCTTGTCATAAAAACTAACAAGAACTATGATAAAAAGTAACAGTCTCATTTTCACATATTACCAAAATTCCCCTTCTGGGTTTGAATTCAGCTGAGGCACTAACTAATCCCTCCATAACATCAAAAATTAAGTCTGAACAACTGCATTTTAGTGGGATCTTTCTGATTCTGATGGGAGAACACAAAAAATTGGCAGTGACAGTCCAAGGTTAGAATATATTCCAGGGCAAGGAAATTTAGAACGTAGCAAGTTTGAACTCACCACAGTACAAAAACTTCAGAGATTTCTAATAACTAATCAAATCTGCATAAAGGTAGATGATTTCTTTCAGCCCACTATGCACGGAAAAGTGATTATTTAAAAATTAAGAATATTTTAAGACAGTTAATGGTAAAGATACCATGAACCTTCACAGGAAAAATATTGACAGTAGGTTTCACTCCCCCTCACCATTTTCCCTCCTCCAGATCTGGCAAAAATAACATGCAATGTCAAGCACGACATCAAAATAATTCAAGGGTGATTTGCTGTTCCTAAAATATTTGTAGCCATATAACCCATCAATTTGAATGTTATTGCCCACACAGGTGTCTGGCTGACTGTGGATGCAAGACAAAAGATACTCCTAAGTCCAGCTGTTTTTCTTGATGCTGCAGGCTAGAAGTGTGAGTGGAGGGGTCATCAGAGAAAAGCCCTGGTGTGCTGGTGGAGGTGCTTCATTAAGGTTCAATACTGAGGCTTGAATTGTGAGAATGGAAAGACACAAAGTAATTGGCAAAGTCAGTGAATGCAGGAAGAAGGGGGAAAGGAAGCTAATGGGGCTTCCTGCAAGGTTGTGAAGCTGAGAATGAGAAATGTTATATTAATGAAGTTGATGGTGAAAAGGAAGTGCTCAAAAAAGGAAGAAGCAAATGACACCCAGTTTAGAAAGTGTGGGTGGCAGGAAGAACAGTGACACCATTAATCACAGATAAAAGAAGTGAGGGGACAGGAATATTCAGAAAGATGCTGAGTTCAAACACTACTGCACTGCATCTATGCAGTTGTGTAAAAAACAGTCAGTGAAAGGATCTTCTTGTATGTCAAGGAGAGATTATTGTCTTCATTCATAAACCTCAGACGTTTTGGGAAAAAAATTCCCTATTGTTTATATATTCAAGATGGAGTTATATAGCAGAAACAGATGAACCTGGGATAAGGTCAAAGAAAAGCGAATATCAGTAAATACTGCATTATATGACATTGAAGGGCAGAGTAGAGTAGAGCAGAGCAGAATAGGGTAGAATAGACCATTTTGGTTAGAAGGGCCCTACAGTATTCATCTAGTCCAACTGCCTGACCACTTCAGGGTTGGCCAGAGTTAAAGCCTGTTGTTAAGGGCTTTGTCCGGGTACCTCTTTAACACTGACAGGCTTGGGGCACTCACCTCCCCAGGAAGCCTGTTCCAGTGTTTGACCACTTTCTTGGTATAGAAATGCTCCCTGACGTCCTGTCTGTTCCTCCTGTGAGACAGCTTTGAACCATTCCCACACATCCTAAGACTGGATCCCAGGAGAGGAGCTCAGCACTGCCCTGTCCCCTTCACCTCCTCAGGAAGCTGTTAGGGAGCAATGAAGTTGCCCCTCAGCCTCCACTTCTCCAAACCAGACAAAACCAGAGCCCTCAGCTGCTCCTCACAGGACATGCTCTCCAGCCCTTCCACCGACTTTGCTGCCCTCCCCTGGACGCGCTCAAGGACCTTCACATCTCTCTTACTTGTGGCTCCCAGCACTGTCCACACAGATCCAGCAGAGGCTGCACCAAGGCTGAATACAGCAGGATAATCCTCTTTTTCCTGGCTGGTTGTGCTGTGTTTGGGACAGGATGGGGTTTGTCCTCTTGGCAGCCAGGGCACACTGCTGGCTCCTGTTGAGCTGCTGCTCAGCAGCCCGAGATCCCTTTCTGCAGGGCTGATCTCCCAGTCTATACTTGTGCCTGGTGTCACTCCATCCTAGGTGCAAAATCTTGCATTTGGACTTGTTAATTTCCATCCCACTGCAATTACAGTATATGATATCAATATATTTTTGCTGGACAAGATAATCAAGTATCTGACTAATAGATACTTGATTAGACTGGTATAGACTAATTTGGTATGATAATTCTCTTGGGATCTAAAAGAAAGTTTTAAAATTCATGCAACTGATTTTTCATTGAAATTACTTCTATTTTTGCAAGTTTATCAAGTAATGCAAACATTCAAGTTTGCTATTTTGAATGATTGCATAAGGGTCTAGGTGTTTATAGGTCGAGTGCTGCTTTAATTTGAAATTAAAGAGGAATACAGAGAAAAGATAGTTTGGAAACAAAATTTGACAGACAGTTCTTTGCTTGTGCTTCTTTAGCTGTAATGAAATTCCAGTGTCAGCATGCAGAAACATTTGCTCCTTGTAAAATAAAACAGATTTCTCCCTCATTTGTTGAGGATATGATCTTCAGAGTTTCATGGTCTACAAATCAACATCACATGACTACAGATTAATAACCCAGTGGAAAATATCTATTAAGAGTTAAGAGCACATGTTCTTTGTCCCAAAATCTCCCTTATTATTATCACAGGAATAACATATGACAGATAAAGAAGAGATTTTTAAAGCAAAGGGGGAAAAGAAGAGAGGAATTTCCAAACTTTCCTCATAAGGCCTGGCTGTGTGTGTCACTGTAAGGCATGCTGCACCCTTTTTATTTGTGTTTGGAAATATGTATTTTCTTTGGACAGGGCTGACAGCTTTTAAGATTATGATTTTCCTGTACTGAAAAACACAGAAGATGCTCCTCCTTTGCCTGTAGCTGTCTCACATGGGATTGATTTTGTGTACTCCCCAATGGAAACCATAAGGACTCTAAAAATGAATGAAATCATTAAAACACATTCTTCTCTGTCACCCTTTCCCCTAAACTCTGCTTTCCCTTGCTAGGCTGCTGCATGAGAGTTGCCCTTCATTGCCTCCAGAAGGAGCTGTGCCAAAACCTGCCACAGTTTTGAGGAAAGTCCCACTGAGTTTAGTTGGGTGTGTGGAGATGGGCTTTAGATCTAAATTTGCTACAGGATTCGGAGTAACGGGTGAGGGGGTGATTTCAGCAGAGAGGTAGAGATCACGTTGCTGACAAGATCACACTCAGCATGCACAGAGAATATCTGCATGATCAGAACAAATCTGACTCTCTCTAAGGATGGTAAAAAAGATTTTATGTGAGTTGATCATTGTCTTAGGAAGCAGTTTCATTGGTAAATACATAAAATATAAAATTACATATATAAACAAGATAAAAGAAGATATGCATAGTGTAGCAATATTCATTACTAACCTAGATAATTTATATTGATACATAGTTTCAAGAACACTTAAATAATGGAAATATTTTTAAATTTACCCAAAACAAGTACTGTATGTTTGTACTCAACATCTCTATTTGTTACTACAGAGAGGTGATGGACTCTAGTGAACTCTGTATAGGACTGCAGCAAAGCTGAGACTTCAGGGTCTCTCATCAGGTAGATGTAATTGCTTCTATTAACTTTTTAAAACCTACTGCACAGCAGGGAAGTGCTTTGTCAATTTTAAACTCGGTTGGGGCTACCGTATCGACAAAGCTTTAGTGCCTCGGACTTCTTTTACTGAATTTTTAACAGCCATTTTTAGAAGGCTTTAAAGCCAATTCAGGCTGCTTGGCACATGACCTACAGTGGGACTTCAATGGCTTTAAAAGCAGGATTAACTTGTCCCAGTCTGGGCTCTCTGCCTGTGTGTCAGATCACTCAACAAGGTAAGCCTGCATCACAGATCATGGTGCAAATCTACAGCTGAGTGCTTTGGCTTCTGGAAGGGCTGGATGGCACTGGGCACTGCTGGGTACAGCTCTCAGCTGCAGAGAGAGCAGCTGCAGCTGGAAAGGGCTCTAGGATGCAGCTGGCAAACAGACCACAGCACCCAGCATGGAGAGCAGGAGCGAGCTATGTGGCTACACAGAAGTACCACAGCAGAGGATGACGGAAAGCAAATTAGTCAAGTCTCACATGCAGTGGATGAGACTGGGCAGGTCTTATATCAATGATTCACTGTGATGTGTTTCCACTGCATGTAAAATAAAGTGGAAGCACCTTCTTCCAGAGACAATAAATCCACTGGTGTTTATCTGCCTCTTCAGAAGCACAAAGTGCTATACAAATGTGTTGCCAGAATGGCAGGAGGAAAATTGGAAAATTTACCTGGGACTCCTTGATTGGTGGGTATTCCTGTCACTACCATTTCATAATGGTTTGGGATCAAGGTTGTTCATAGGATGGTCAGTGCCAGATTCCTTTGGCACAAAGCTCTCTGAGTCAGGGCCCTGTTCTTTTATTTTCTCACAATATTTGCAGTAGCTGCAGCAAGGAGACCTCTGCGGAGACTTTGAACTAGCATTACAAACAAAAAACCACTGCTTGTAATTTAATCCACACAGATGATTATGTATTAAATACTCATGAATATGTGTATGATCTCCCATACTTCAGCCTACAGAATTTTACCTATTTGGAATTAAATCTATACTTCTGTGTAACTGAATCCTTATAGAACACCTTTCTATATACTGAGCCAAGTTTTTCCTCTTTCATTTTATGATTATAAAGGAATCCTACACAGGCTGTAATTTTTCTTTGATTGTTGTGTCTGCTATTGAGCAATTCTCTCCCTGATGATTTGCTGAGAACACAATGTAAAAAGAGAAGTTTCAGTCAGATCTTCCAAAACAAGAGAGAACACGCCCAGAGGTAAAGTGCATGCACAAGTAGAATTCAAAACAAGTTCTGTAACATATATTAGGCATAATGTCATATTCTATATGAGAAATGCAAATTACGAGATAATCCTGGCTGCTTGTGCTTCAGTTGTGCAGTGTTTTTATAAGAGCTCATGGAGACTTCATTAGATCTGTCTTAGATCTGTATTTTACATCAAATGTACCCTGAAATCCATTAACATGGAAAATTTAATTATCTAAACAGTTTGGGAATTTGGTACAGATTGTTCAAAACACTCCTAGAAATCTTAATTTATTCATTTGACTACAAACAATTTTTACAAATAGAGATGTAAAGTCAAAATTGGCACATGGCACCAGGCTACTCTGTAAGTACCTCTGACCTTCAGAGTACACATAGCCCTAAATTTCCAGTGTCTCAGTTGCTATCTGATCTTAGATGTGCTGAGGATCCCCCTAAAGTAATTTAATTTGATGAGGTAAACAAACCTAAAAGCCATGGGCAAGCAGTTTCAATCTCCCTTCCATATAGTAAAACTGATCTGGGCAATCATTAATAGTTTTAATTCTCATGAAAATAAGAGGGGCTTTTGAGAGCTCAAGTCTAAAGTTTGCAGAATAGGTAATTTCATTTAAATTTCTTGTCATTGTGAGTATGATATAGACCTTGAAAACATCGACAGAATATATTTCAAAAACCCCAAACTCCCCAAGAATAATAAAAGGGGGAGCATAACCAAAATGGTGTTTTGTAAAGGTGAAGCAGTACAACTTTATAAGGGAATCTCTGATTTAGGTGCAGTCTGTAGGCTCATTTTAAAGTGACCAGTGTCTTCCATTTAGTGAATGTAAGCAAGAGCTACAGGTAAGTGGAAAATGAGACAGGATTGGAATAAAAAACCTATAAAACTATTTTGGTGCTAATTCTCTAAAGATATTCCCAGTTCATTGATGTGTTGTCAATAAATTGCTTTGCTTGTATTCTACCCCCAAAATCCAGTATCTGTATTTATAGATCTCTCTGGCCAACCACACTTTGGTAATGAAACTACACAGCCAGGGAAGCAACAACTGCAACTTTCTGTGCTGCAGAAAACCAAAGGCAATTTCTCCTGTTAGGAAGTGTTCCAACATTCTCCTGTTCTGAAACTCTTCACATGCATTTTGTGGTCTCTGATATACACTGTCAATTTATCAAAAAAGGACCTTTTCTACTACTAGACCCCAGATTGCATATTCTAAAAAAATCATCTCATATCCAGGTTTTATGGGTTATGTGCCATGTTACACTGCAAAGTTTCAAATCACAAGTTCATTTGTTTCTGTGCCTTGGGAAGTATTTACTTAAAAGAGAGTATAGTAAGCTTATAGAATGGCAAAGAGGAGGAGGTAATATACACAAAGGACACAAGTGAAGACATAGTGCATTTTTTTGTCATACATATTGAAAAGTTTGTTCTTTCTCCTCATATAATCACACAACTATGTTGGAAATGGGAGGGACAGAAGTCTGGAAAAATTGTGTTGCAGTGACTGGTATAACCACTGCTATGTTACTGATCATTTACTTGGCTTGTAGCAATGCCAAGAGCAAAACTCCTGCTCATGATTCCACTTGTACTTTTAAGTGGCATTGCAATCTCCAGTTTGGAGGCTGCTTCTCCGGAGAACACCATATCCCCAGTACATCTACAGTGAACATTTGCCTCCAGTCCTTAACATTGTGCCTAATTACCACTTGTATTTGTAAAGCACAACGTGCTTTGGAGCCCTCCACAGCAATAATTTTGTAAACCACTTAAAAATCATACTTGTGAGTGGCAATACAACAGAAAATAGCAATGCAAATTGCTCCTCTGGAGCATCATGACTAGCAACTTCTAGAAGAGTAGTTGTTGCTCCCTCAGTTGCAGTTCATGTGCAAAGACTGTTTGGGTTTTTTCTTTTCTCTCCAAAATACACAGTTTTGGGGAAAAATATCAGTTGTTGTTCAGATAACAATTTGTACTGGCAAGACCATCTTATATTCTGGATAAATTTGAGAGTGAAGAGTGTAAAAGAATGGGATAAGTATGGATGAAGTTAGTCTGGACTGTGGGATTTACCTTCTGACACATCTGGTAGAAGACACAGGATCCCTTGTGCTGCACAAATCAGCCAACCAGCTAACATTCCATGCATGGAGCTCATGTCTTGTTGTCCTTTGGGTTTATTTCCTGCTAAAGAGCAAGCACTCTGCTGACCAGGTTCAAAATCCTAGTCAGGGCTCTCAGTTGAAAAAGCAGAGTAAATAAAAGTGAAGTAGCATTTGAGGACAAGTGGTATCTGTGCTTTAAACGTGGCCTTGAGTAAGCCTCACCTGCTAAAGCTTATGCATCTGTAAATAAAGCATTTAAGTCATGGTCACTCCCAGCTCCCTTTGCAGTCTGTGCAGATAACCAGGCACCAGCAGAGGGTGGTTAAGCTCCTTACTGGACCGGCCTCTATGCTAAGATCAAGTGAATTGTCTTCTAGAGGTGTCTGCATCCCTCCCTGTCTATACTGGGAGGCCAGATACCTACACACAGACAGCTGCACTTAGATGCTACCATGGATATCTGAAAAGTTAGGTGCATAAATCTGAAACCTGAAGTTCAGGCAGTAAAATCCAGGAGGGGAACTGCCGATCAGCCAGACTAAGGAGACTGATAGAAAATATACAAGGGTGACACAGGGTCAAAACTGTAAAAATTTGTGTTGCTGCTCCAGATCACGTAGGCTGCAGGGAGTAAGAGGTGAACTTCCAAGAGGCAGCACAGAGCTGAAATGCAAGAGATGGATGCCTGGCAGAGATCACTGAGGTCAGGCAATACTGAAGCAGAGTAATAAAATAAAATCGATAGCTTCTTGAATTACAGAGTTATGAATAAACCAGGCAGAACAGACTCTGTCCTTCCTTATGGACAAGCAGTCTTAGATGTTGAGGAGCATTGTTGGGGGCAAAGTTTTTTTTTATTTAAGATCCTTCTTTCTTGTAGTTGTGCAAGCATATAAAAAGACCGTGGAATAAAGCAAACAAATAAATAAAAATAGAAATATATACTTGCAGTTCATTTTGCAGTTAAAATAAGACTATAAACTGAATGGTGATGGAGCATTACATTGAGTGATAGAAGTGTCATAGCTCCACTGAGCCTCTTTACCTCCAGGCACCTAAAAGTTTGGCTCAAATCCTGTGTTTGTTTATCAAATACAAATATCTGTGTAATACACAAATCCCCATAAAGACAATTTATTCCCTCCCCATCTGTTATTTCTTTTAGCAGAAAAATCTTCCCGGAAAAAATTCCTGTATAGCATTAAAGTACCTGAGGAAAACAAGTCAATAAATCAATAAACATATTTTCAGTTGTTGTAGCACCTTTTAAGCCCACATGCAAATTTTGTCCATTTATTCAGCCCGTATATGTAAAGAAGTTAATTTTAAGAGTCTTTGCTGTAGACTGAGAGCAAAAGAGAAAAACAAGGGTACAATAGTGGCCTATTGTGTTGGTAATGAATAGACTCAAGACCAATCCCCCTTTGCTTCATTTAAAAAGATCAGAGCAATGAACAATTCAGCCACTCTTAACAGTGGCTGTGCTCTGTCTGAGAGAACAGGGCTCAGCATATTCAGCACTGCATTCTTTCATGGGTTACCAAGGAAAAACTCAAAAACTCTAATTAAATATAAGCAGTTTAAAAGCAAGGCAAATCCCTGAATTTCACAAGTGAGACTCAGTGGCAGCAAGCATTCTCCTTTATTAACAGGACTACTGCTTGTGTATCCACTCTAATATCTTCCAGACAAATGGCTAGGGATGTGAGAGAATCCAGAAGCATCAGTTCTGACATTGTTCAAGCAGCCTGTTGTCCTTCTAGTTCACAAATCTCACCTCTGACAGTGATTGCTACCTGACCTTTGCATTAATATAAAACACCCACAGCAGGTAGGTACGGAATAATCTGCTTTCCATAGAAAGTGGCTCATAACTAGAGTTTGGCTTCACTCCTGACTCATAATGTTCATCCTCCTTTCCAACCTTTTCACATTTAATTTTGATAACAATTCTATTAAACTTCTTATCTTGTTCTAACTCTTCTTTAGCTCCGAACATTTTCTTAAGGGCTTGCACAGGACAAATTTCATACACTGCATCTTGTTTTATAACAATACTTCCAGCAACAGCCCAGAAAAAAAAAGAGGTGAGGACATCAAGAGAAAACAGGAAATGGAGCCAAGATACACTGCCCAGAACCTCATACTTTGTTACAATGAATATTGACAGTTTTCTGCCCTTGCCTGTGAGATTAGAATTCCTTCTGCTTGTCCAGTTCTCCTGGATAAGGCTGTATATCAAAAATTTGGGAAGGAAACCAGGTTCTTTCTTTAGTTTGTTTTTAAAATATACTAACATTTGTTACAATTTATCACCTAAAAGACTAAAATATCACAGATACTAACTTTTTCAGAATACATACTAATATTATAACATACATTCAATAGTCATTCCTTACCTGTGACAGCAAAATTTCATACCTCTCTCCAGGTGTTACTGCTCTGTTCACCCACCTGGTACAGCAAGCACTCTCAGGGATTGCGAGCAGTGAACCCTCAGTGACAGTGAAGCAGCACATCAGGCTCTGCTTTGTATCCAGCCAGCTGCCCCTGACAATTACGATTGTTTCTAGTTTGACACAAAATGTTGTTGTTCAGGGAGGAGCTCCGGGTGTTGTACTACCCAGGATACTGCAAAGCAGTGGCTTTTGGTCGCTACTGATTTATTTCACATTTGCATCTGGTGTTCTGGGGGTGAAGAAGTTTCTCTTTACAAATAAACTCTTTGCCTCCTCTCATATCCAATTTGATGTTAGGCTGAATACAACACTAGAAACAGTTGGCTGGAGTAACTCATTATTTACCTGCACAGGAATCAGTCATGCAGGCATAACCTGCATATTCCAGTTTTTTGCTGTGAGTGGCCAGTTACTATAAAAACTTCTTACCCTCAGGAAGTTATTTCCTTTTTGCTAAAGGAAAGAGGAATCAAGACTTTCAAATTTTTTTATCTTTAATAATCGATACAGAAATTTAGTGGTTAGTTAGAAACAAAGACACCATGACATAAAACATGTTAATAACAGCATTTGGTTTAATGTTGGATTTAGCATCTGACAGTCACTTGCACATGTGGAGATGATTGTATCTCTGCAGTTATTATGAACTGCCTATAGCTTTTTCTTTCAATTGCTGAATGAAATATTAGTGCAAACTATCATCATGATCTTACACACCATCTGTTTCTGCTCCTTTTTTTATCTTTCTGTTATCATACATCTCTCTATTTTAAATAGATTTATATGTCCTCAATAAACAATTAAATAAATCTTGTATGCAATAGAACTTTTGATGATCTCACTGAAACAGTGGAAGTATTCTGAAATTTAAACAGATAGTAATGAAATATTTATTGCCACTCTCAGAATAATTTAATCCAGTGGTTAAATCTGCACAGCAGCTATTCAATAGGAAACTTCTCAATGTGGATTCTAAGCTATTCTGAGTATTGGTAATTTTTTGGTTTGAGGGTATATACACATATGACCCTGTTCAGAAAAGAGTTCATTCACTGGTTTAGATGATCTTCAAGCTTCCAGACAATGATAATACAAATAATTTTACAGTAAGATATTGGATTTTTTGGCACCTCACACCTGTTTATTTCCTTCTTTAAAACTATCTATATGTTAGAATCAGTTAATTGATTGGCATCCTAATTTGTATTCATAGAACTCATAATGTGATTTTTAAAACAGAATTTTCACGAATGAGTTTAGGCTATGAAATTTTACAATTATTGAGAGAGGCCATCACATTATCATGGTGTACAATTGTATTTGCTTTTGTATAACAAGGCAGCTTCAAACAGCAACTTAATTATCAAGAAATTAGTGAATGGAGACTGAAAATTGCACTGCAGACTTCTACACAAGCTGTCATGGTTACTTCTGGAAAAAGAGGGGACCAGCGAGTAGCAACTGGCCGCAGACAGCCTCCAAAAAGGAGCAATGGGCCCTTTTAAAGTAACAGATTGGGCATAGTCAGGCTGAGTATGTCAACAGGGTAGTGTGGGTGGAAGACTTCTAGAGTAGAAAGTGAGAGAATGAAAGAAAGTAAGAGACTGATGAAAAGGAAAAACAAGGAAAACACAGAAGTCTGCCTGAAAACCTCTGGGGGGATGTTAAAAAGCTTTTGTTCATGACCTCTTTCACTGAATGTGTAAACAGGCTGAACAACAGCTTGGGCTGCCCTTTCAGTGGTATTTAACTCTCATCTCCTGTGACTAATTAGCTTTGCTCAATAGAAGTAAACAGGATCAAGGGGCAACGTGAATAATGGTGACAGCGATGTTCTATATAGTGTAAGGGAACAGCAGCCTCAGACACAGCAAAACACTATCAAGATGGGGTCGCTATAGGTCATCTCATCCATTTTACACTGTAAAGTGGTGGATGTTTCCCAGGCCCTAACCCAGCTTGTAGTAAGGCTTTGAGACCTTTATCTTTCTTTCATGCATCAAAGAAAGGCAATGGTACAACATCCTTGGCATGATACAGCACCCCAGAGCTCAGCAGCCAGATAAAGGCGCTGGGCAAAGGTGCTTTATGGCATCCACGTGTTGAGCTGACTCCAGAGCTGGGCAGGAGCTGCTCAGCCCTCACAGCACATCAGCCACTCCACTCCCTGCTTATAGACCCAAAAATCAATCTTACACACCTGGAAGTGTGTTTAAGTACCCCACGATGACAGTCACAGCGCCATGCTGATGTGGTCTGTACAGCAGAAATTACCAGAGAAAATTTCGGAACACCTAGTCCTTTTTTTGGGAGAGATAAAATAGAAAACAGCTAAGCTGGCCCAATAAATGCAAGGTATATATGCTGTTTTTCTCCAACATTCCCTACCCTCTTTTGGAATATTTCTCTTCTTTCATACATCCCTCCTGACACATTTTAATGCAGTTCAAACCGAAACAGTTCAGCCCTCTCATCTTACCCAATTTACTAACACAATCATTTTTTTAATCTCAAAGGAGGTATCTGATCTTTATCTTTTTCAAGTAGAACACAAAATATTGGACAACAAAGGGCAAAATTTTCCATCATGTTTAGTGTGAAAAGCTCCAGGACTCATTTGAAGAAATGTGGTGAACCATATATTATAATTCTGGGAAAAATTACAGTAAACACCTATATTTGGCTCTTCAAAGTCAAAAGAAGAACTAAAAGCTTGACTAAGATAAGACTTTCCTAAATTATTATATGAAGCATCTTTTAGAAAATTAACTTTCAGAAAGTTCTTCCAGTTGTTATTATTTTCACTGCTAAAATAAAACCCTAATTCTGCCTAGTTTTGGCTTCAAAATTTGCCATACATCAATATACTTTGATGGCTGTGACTGTACTACATAATTTTATTGTGTGATGAAAATGTTGTTTTATAAAGCAAGTGCCTTAGAGACTGTTTATGTTAAACTCACAAACTTTCAGTTAATGAAGTGAATAAATTGATCTTTTAAGTCTCTTATTGACAAGTATTTTTCCAAACCTTTAATAATTCTCCCAATATTTTTCTGAACGATGTGCAATTTATCTTAGACTGAGGACACTGTAGCTGGATACAATATTCTGAAAGCATTTACCCTGAAAGACAGATATGTGTAACTACACATCTTGGATTTGATAATCCCGTGTTTATAACTTAAAAAAAAAAACTTACTATCCCTTTCAGGCACAGTGTTCCAGAGGGAGCTTACTTCAGGGATTGTCTACTACAATCTTCAGGGTTGTTCAAACCTCAAAATGTGCCTTCTGCTTCCTGAATGTTAAAAACATGGAATAAATTATATGAGCAAGATGAGGAGCAGAAAACGCTTTGACACTGTGTAAGCACCGCACAGCAGTAACTAAAACATCCCTGTGTTATCACCACTGCTTTCAGCACAAATCCCAAACACAGCCCCATACCAGTAAAGAACTTTAACTCTGTTCCTGACAAAGCCAGTAGAGTCTAAGCCAAAAATTGTCTTGAAATAATTCACAAATGTTTATCAATATTATAATGCATATGATTGTACAAAGCTCTACAAGGAGGGAAATGGTGATGGTCAGAAGGATCCTCTGGCTGCATTTGATCTCCTACAAGCTCTTAAGCTGGGAGAGCAACCTTTTACACAGGCAGATCATGATAGGAAAAGGAGCAATGGTTTTAAATTTTAAAAGAGGAGAGATTTATATTAGCTATCAGGAAGAAGTTCTTTACTCAAGAGGGTGGTGAGGCACTGGAACAGGTTGCTCAGAGAAGTCGTGGGTGCCCCATCACTAGAAGTGTTCAATGCCAGTTGGATGGGGCCTTGAGCAACCTGGTCTAGTGAATGACCTCCCTGCCCATGGCAGGGGAGCTGGAATGAGATGTCCTTCAGGTCCTTTCAACCCAAGATATTCTGTGATTCTATGATTCTATTATTATTCCAAGATCACTGTAAATTCTTCTTTTTTCCTAAATGATAAGATCTTACTAATTTTTTGCACATTGCAATAAATAATGGTAATTTAACCTCCTAATCTTGTCTTACATTCATATTTTAGACTGCGGATAGAATTTTGAATTTTAGCAAGTGGTCAGTATATTTCAGGGCTCTTTTTCTGAGTGAGCATTTGTGTTTCATACTCTATGGATTCCTAACAGGACCAGAAGAGCCACTTCTTTTTCAGAAATCTGAGGCAAAATAAAAGTAGCTTGTCATCTCTGGGGCTATTTATCTGCAAGTTTTCTAGAAATTTTGACCTGCATAGGTCAAAATATAGTACTTTATATAAAAAATATAGTACTTAACTGGTAAAACGCAAACTGTGCTTAGTTAAAATTTATGTTATCAATTATCAACCTTGGTCTCACCTTAGCTACCAATACTCACCTTTACAGCAGACAGAGAAATCATCCTTAATAGAAAGTTCCTTCATCAATATTCTATTACTCAACCACATAAGAATATAATTATCAAATATGCAGCCATTATTTATATAGGATAAGGGCTGCAAAGTATTTCCTGCCAATATCCACAAAAAAACTTATCTCTCAGCTCTGCAGTCCCTAGAAGGCTTTGCAGAAATTCTCTTAAAGATGGTTGGCATTTTTCTGCTGATTTCCACATAAACTTCCTTCCAGATTTTAAGGCCGAACATTACCTAATTTACTGTGTAATATTTTTAACAATTTCCTGCTAGTTCTGTCAGTTGCTGTATAAGCCATCTCTATTAGTTTGGTCACTCATAATATAAATCATATTAGGAGAAAATCAGGCTATCAGCAAAAGACCTTAGAAAATACAGGCAAACTTCTGCATTTTTTAGAACACAGTGAGAAATATGTATTTCAGCAGGTTCTCAAGCTCTGTTGGAGTGTCAGGGACTAATGAAAGTTACTCTACACCACCTGCTGAACAGAGTTAAATAGACAGTCTGATTAATTAAAGTGTCAGTTCAGCCAATGGTTTCAATTTCCCTTTTTCACAAAATAAAAGTTCCAACAAAAAATTATGGAAAAAGCCTATTAGGTTATTTAGGCAATTTCCTGTCCTTGCAGAATTGTCCCTCCAATGACATTTTTATTCCAATTTGTTCAATGCAGTTTCAAGGCTTGGAAAGGTGTAAGCCACCGCTGATGGCCACATAAGAATTTACTGTCTGCTAAACATTGATCTCTATCTTGACACACAAGTAATGACTTTTATTTTCAAAACAGTACTTTATATTGTGTACTTAAATAGTGTCCTTGCACCTCTCTATACAATGGATATTCCTACTGTTGGAGGCTGAGGGGGTGGGGGAAAGTGGAATTTTACCATTCTGTTGCCAGGTAACTAACGATCGGTACTTAGGGGGGCATTTACTCTCACAAAAGAGACAAAGACTTTCTGTTTGGGCAGAGACGGCAGCAAGAGATTTGGGAACTGGATAAACTCACTCCTCGCCGGGGTTCACAGGAGAGGGAAAAAACGGCTGTCTGCTTTTTTGGCTGCGACTGCAGGAAGAGAAGCCCGGCTCTGCCCTAGCTTTTCTCTACCTGGTGAGTGAGTTTCTCAGGGCACGGGACTCCAATCCTCTCTTCCCCTCCGGGAGGGTGCATCTCCCAGCTGCGCTGCAGTGGAACGGGACCCCCGCCTGCTGCTGCCGCCCGGCGCCCTGCCTGCCACCACCCTGCCCTCTGCCTGCCCTAACTGCGGAGTTTTCCTGCCGCCTCCTCTGCTGGCTGGCCCGGGTGTGCTGACCCGGCCACTCCATCTCCCGGCTCTGGGCTCTCTGCTGCGCCCCATCCATCTGCGCTCCACGTTGCTCCAGCCCGTCTGCCATCACGCGCGGCACAGATCCAACCTCGCGCCACAGCGCCATCTGCAGCTCCCCGGGAGTCATCGCACCTACCCTGCTGGGCTGGGAGCCCAACAGCGCCCCTGCTGGCCGTGACCGTGACTGCACCAAACGGGAAAGTGCCTGGTAGCCCAGGGACATTTGCCACTGAGTTTTTTTTGTTTTGTTTACCGTTTTTTACCTTGTTCACTGTTTGTTTTTTTTTTGTTACTGATTGTTTATTTCATTATAGATACTAGTAAAAAACTCTTATTCCTTTTTCCCATACCTTTGCCTGAGAGCCCTTGATTCTAAAGTTATAATAATTCGGAGGGAAGGGGGTTCACATTCTCTGTTCTAAGGAAGGTTCCCACCTTCCTTAGCAGACACCTGTCTATCAAACGAAGACAGCTGGTGGGAAAGAAAGTCTCCTTTATTGCCAGCTACCAGTGTTCCTCCTTTTCTCTGTCTCTGTAGTGAATGCAAAATCAAATATAATAGATAACACAAACAGAAATACGTCAAACTCAAGTATCAAAGGTGTGGCCTCTGGAAAGTTTGGTTTTTCAGTATTTTTCATGTGGCATTTTTTTCAGGTGTTTGTAGCCCCATTGCATGTCTTGCCTTCCCATGTGGAAGCACACATTTTTATTGCAATAGCGATCTGATTACCAAAATTTTAACAGCATTTTTGAACAGATTTATGAATGTTGTTGTTACAGTTCTCCAGAATTGAAAACTATTACTGATTTCCATGTTTCCCCCGAAGAGTAGCAGAAGATTCCACTTTTTCAACAAAACAATTGGGAAGATAAGCACAGTTCTGAACACCATCAAAGGCTAGTGCCTCTGTATCAGGAGTATGCAGAGAGACAACACTGAAAAAAATCTCTGAGAGGCAGGCTCTACTAGATGCATGGAAAAAATGCATTTAAATGCAAATAGTAGCCTATACTCATCTATTTCCACTATTTCACTAACAGGGTGAGAATTAAAATATTATATATCCAGGACTTTACGACTTAAAATTTTCCGTTTGCCTTCCTCCAAGAAGGCAGCAGATCCTCCTGGTTGAAGAAACCACCTGGATGGACATCAATAGGTCTGCTGCCTTTGGTGTTAAGGAGCTAGAGAAGAGACAGAGCAGTAAATTTTTAGTGCCTTCTAAAGTTACTTACCTTAGTATTAAACGAGCTAGGCATATAATATATGAGTCCTTTATGGATATTTAGGTTCTTTGCAGTATAATTACAGTATCTAATACAATTTGAACACAGTGTTTTGACAAAATATGAACAATTGTGGATTAACCCACGTGGATGGTATTTGTGGTATTAGCGGAGCTAAATGAGATTTAAAACCAAGCCTGGTTTTAAAGCATCCTCTGTTCCCTCAAGACATAAATTCTGCCCTGAATGTGTTTGGTCGGCTTGTTTTTCTTTTTTAAATAACTGTTCCGGGTCTGTCAAGCAGAATAGCTGCCAATTAATTAAAAAGAACACAAACGCTATATGCAGGCAAAGTGTACTAAACCTAGAACTGGATGATGCAACACCGCAACACGCAAAGCCAAGGGCCTGGAAAACGGGAAAGACAAGCAAAACCTCATTTCTGTTGCCCTGCTAAGCTGCCGGAGGAGCCTGGCGCTGCGAGAAGCCCTGTGGGCTCTCAGGCACCATAACAGCGCGGGGAACGTGACGGGCTCGGGACTGAGCGCTGACCGAGGGCCGCGGCTCCGAGGGGGCCAGGCGCCGCCGCCCCGCTCCCCTCAGCGCGGCCGGGCGGGAGGGCGCCTGCGCGGGACCGCCCCTCGGG
>VZRL01004594.1:1650282-1711111 GCA_013397895.1 Origma solitaria | reverse complement strand
CCGCGGGGGTCGCGGGCACTCGGCACCCACCCCAAGAAGGAGCCGATGGAGGCGCTGAACACGGCGCAGGGGGCCCGCGACTTCATCTACAGCCTGCACTCCACCGAGCGGAGCTGCCTGCTGCGGGAGCTGCACCGCTTCGAGTCCATCGCCATCGCCCAAGGTGAGCCGCGACCCGCCCCGAGCCCGGCTGGGGATGGGAGGGCCGCGCCGGAGCCGCGGCTAAGCCTCCGAAGTTTGGGGGTCCTCCCTCCCTCGCCCAAGCGACTCCTTCGGGCGAGCGGGAAACTCCAGCAGGACGAGGCATGGAGAGGCGCTTGCCCCTGTGTTCGGGTAGTCGGGTATAAAGGAGGCACACGACTTAAAATTTTAGTTTCCAGAAGCATCCGCAGCACCTTCAGAACTTAAGTCGACCCAGTGTGCCAAATCCTTGGTGGGTCTGTCATCTCGCCGGGCGTTTCAGAGAGCCACGGGTGGCCATTTTTCGGAATGGGAATAGGAAAGTGTGTCTCATAAAATCCTCGTGACACCAGGGCAGCAGAAAATTGATTTCAGACCTCTTATGAGACGCTGGGCTGCTGCTGCTCTGGGAGCTCATTCATGAGTTACACTTCCCTGCACGGAGAGCTGCCGGCGCTGCTTCTTGGAAGTGTTGGTTCTCGTTCGGGAAGGGTGTGTATGTGCCACGGATGTTTATAGGTGTATCTCTGAATATAGTGCTATGCAGCGCCAATTAAAGTAATTCACAGTGATTTTTCTCGTCTGATCCAACTGTTCTTGCCAACTTGACACTGTTCCTTAAACAAATCAAAACCTGGCAAAACCAAATCCTCTTAATTACAACCTTCTTACTTCTAGTTCTGATTCTCAGGTGTAATTTACAATCCCTATTGCAGCGAAGATGATAGCGGGTACTTAAGAGATCAGTGTGCATTTGATCTAGGCCTCTTTGTGACTTTGATAGTAGCGTGCCCTTGGAAAGGGCATTTCTGTGCCTTCTGGCTCCTCTGTAGATGTCTGGAAAAAATTTTGGATGGACAGAGAACAGGTCTGGGGGTCAGCTGTAGAAGTGCTGCTTTTGTGAAGGGTATCTCTTTGGTTTTGTTTGTAGCACACTTGCATATAAACAGTAGTGTTTCTAGTCAGAGTGAGAATAGTTCACATAAACAGCTCATTTCGCTTCTGTTTTGCGGAGATTGTATCAGTTGTATTTGTTTTACAGCACAGAGGGTAGTATGCTTTGAGGTGTAAGTTGACACTAACTTTTGAATACTAACAACTAATACTCTTCCCAAATAAACCCTTCTCACCTTCTGAAGGGTTCTTGCCATGAGGTTTTTGTGTGAGTTTCTGTCTCATCAGTTATTGCTCAAGTTAAACAGAATGGAGTTGTGTAGCTGGAGGATCGTGTGGTGGATATCAAGATGAGACTTTAAAATTTCAGTATAGTGTCTCAACACATGCAGAGATAAATCAACAGATGGTCTTATTTAATATCTTGTTGCTCAGGTACTGTTAGTTATAATATAGAAGTCTATTGTGTAAAATACTGTGACTTTCTGATAATTCAGGGCTTAGAAGCAAAGTAACAAAAGCATTAGTTTGAATTTAGATACTTTACTGCATAGGAGATTATTAGTTAGTTTAAAATGTATCCCACTACTGGAAATTGCAATTTACTTGTTTCTGAAACTGTAATCATTAATCTTGCTGGAGACATTGTTTCAGCAAAATCTCAGCTGTGGGTTTATTAGTCTCACAGGTAAGGGCTGCATAAAGTGTTGTAATACTATCAGACTTCATCTTTAGAGTCAGATTCTTGATCTGTGCATCTAATAGCTTAGTAAGACTTTTTTTGTAGATAACCTTTTCGCTTAGCCGGCTTTATTCATGGAATATTTCTACCAGACTGCAGCATGATAGCAGCTGTCAGCTTTTACCTTTAAAAAATTCTGTTTCTTCACATGTTGTGAAAAAAATCATAACCAAAAAGGGCTTCTAATAAGTCTGTTAAATACAAATTGGAGAAAAAAACTATCATTAATCTATTGCCCATAGCTGTTTTCTGTAGAGGATTGAAAGAATTAATATTTTGCATGAAGGAAAGCAATGAATGTAGAGCCAGGCTCTCGAGGGACGTGGGAATATGTATCATCACTGTAGACAGTGTGGAGTGCTAGAAGAAAAAGCGGATGGAAGGGCTGCACTGGAAAGAAAATTAGATACTTTTCTGAGCTAGATGTTAATATTCTGTACTTAACATGCTTTATTATGTTCAGAAAATATTATGTGTGATTGTTCTTTCCTGCTGTTGAAATGCTGACTGTGTAGGAATGACCTGAATACATACGCAAGTTGTGAGTGAGTAGCAGATGAGGGGAGAGATATTTGTGCCTTGCGTTCTAAGTACTTAATCCAATCGACTAGTGTCACTTTTGATTTTTACAACTCATGAGTTCAGTCAAGACAAAACTGTTTTAGAGATGTTGGGTTTCTTATCAATCTTCTCATTCATTAGCAGCATGCTGTACCTCCCAGAAACTGATTCTTTAGCTGAGGTTGCTAGTTACTTTCGTGGTGATTTCTGGTGAAAGTGATCCAAATGCAGCCTTCAAATTCTCTTCTTTACCATCTAAGTAAATTCCCATGTTCTGTTTGAGTCAGAAAAATCAGTCTCTCCCCAATCATGAAATGCTATGCAGTTTCGCCATCGTGCTTAAGCTTTGTGCCTGTTATCCATGTTGTGAACTTTATGGAAAGGGAGGTGTTAATCCATACCCTTCTTAACACAGTCCTTATTGGGTTAAGTTTTGACATTCTTCCTTCACTACCTCTTCTATGCCCTAACAGACCCCATATCAGCTAGGGGAGCCTGTCAGCAATATGGGGAGACCTGGGCACATCAAGAACCAAATGGGGCAAGTTCCTCAGCCCATTCCCAGGCCTACCAGCAGAAGGATGCAGTTCCACCAACTAATTGCCCTAGCGCGAAATATGACAGGACACACTATCTGTGGCCTCCGCTAATGGCAGAGGCTGCGGGGAAACCCATCCTTTGCTGCGGCTGCTACGCTGAAGGACGGTCCTCAGGTAGGTGAGCTGTAGCTGTTACCCGTAAGTTAGGTGACTCTCTGAAGCATTTTTGAAAGTTAAAACATCTGTTTGTGCTGTAGCCATGAAAACTGTAGGTGGGGAGAGGTTTGTGAATGTGTTCCTGCCATCACCTTGTCACCTCTCTTACCCGAAGGTTTATAGAGCTTCCAGATGCTGGGCACTAGCAGTCGGTTAAGCAGTGTAGCTTATGAATAAGCACTGACTGAAATTCTGCTGTTTGTTTTAGTGCTTCAGTAGATAGACCCGTATTTGCGGGCATGTGATGGCTGAGAGCTGAAAGCATGAGTTTAAATTTATAGATGTGTTTTGCGTAGTAGAAGCTGGGGGGAGGACTGTCAAACTGAATCTGCATAGAAGAGTTCTCAGAAAATATTTTGAAAACTATCCTGATTTAGACTATAATCTCTATCTTGCTATCTTAAAATTTAGTCAAAACATCACTGAGCTTTTCTTTCTGAAAACAGCTGCAAATCGTTCTCATCTGGATTTAGTTTTCCTTGTGCTTTGAAGTCTTCAAGTCTTTTTTTTTTCCCATTTTGAACCTTGGAAAGGTAAATATAGTCTCACATTTTCCCAGGAAGAGCTTTGAAGCAAAGTTTTTAAATTTTAGCTTGTGTTTCTTGTAAGCATGTCAGCCCCACCCGGCCACACTAGATGGAGATGATAGATGGGGACTTGAATACAAGTAATCTGTATATTACTATTTTCATAGTTACAGGAACACTGAAGCAGCAAGTAGGCCAGTTCATTTTAAATGCAGTAGTCCTGCCTTCCTGTTCATAGAAGTGGTGCCCCATAATCGAGGCTTAGTGTTGTTAGCTTCAGATAGTCAGATCTTCCTTTCTCTTGTTTCTTTTTTGCATGGTGGAAGTGAAAGGGTAAAGTCTTTCAGACAATAATGGAGAATGATTTGATGCTTCTGACCTTCTATAGCAATATTCTATTGACAAAAGTGGTGTTAGGAAGAAGATGGAACTTCTTTCTTGAGGAGTTTATGTTTGGAGTTTTCTACCTTTAGTTTCCAGTTTATGGTAAGAGATGATTCATGAAAGAAAAACAGGCTTGCTGCAGTTGTCAGCAGTGCAGCAAGCCTAGTAATGAGGAGAAAAAATATTAAAGGGTTTAGCTTAAGTAAGAAATACTAGACTTGGCAAGTTTGCTGTGTCTTTATTGTTTCAGTGCCCTATAGCAACAGTATAGGGTACTGTTGGTCTTTTATGTTCTGCTTTACAATATTCTTGAGCCCAGATCTAACCATTTTTCATTAACATTACTAACACAGTGATTATCTGGGGCCTCTAAGAAATCTCAGGTCTTGATTGTGAGGGAGTCCTTTATTTTCCCATTTTTTGTTGCAAAGATGGGAAAACAATTCCTGTTTTCATGTCTTTGTGTTCATATACATAAAATACACATACTACATGTATGTGTATATCTAATACATAAAATATATGTTTTTAGGATATAATGTATATCCATTGAACACAATTCCTTGAAAGCACCCAGTTGCATTGTATGTTTTCAGTGGAAGACTTTTGTGATGTGATCACTAAATAAAAGGTCTTGAAGTGGAATTTCTTTTTTCTCTGCCTGTTGAGGTTGTGTATTACCACTGGAAAACATGCAAAAAACCATAGCAGTGAGTCTTGACAGCTGGTTTTGTCATAGAATTTGCAGGTTTTGGAGGATGCAGTCTAGCTAGATTCTCTCTGAAGGTACTGGGATGTCATACCGTACATAATAATCTGAGATACGTAAATAATTTGACCTAAATGTCGCGTTCTGATAGAAGACTTTCTTAACTCCAAGTTACTGCATCTTGTCCTTGTTAAAAAAAAAGAAAAAATAGTGTGCAGATAAAGGGCTCCACCTCCATGCATTCAGTTGGGCTGACAGCTGGTGCAGAATCTCTGAGGGGATTTGCAAGGTTTTAGCCATTGTTGGGTGAAATCCTGCTTTGGTGTCAGAAGAAACCTTCCTGGCTTATGTTCTGGTGTTAAGTTTATGAGCTCCTCAGTTCACTGGATTAGCTTAGGGAAGGTTTTAGGCTATCTGCCTCTACTTCCACAGCTTTACAAAGAAAAGGGTAATTCAAAAGACTGCAAAGTCATCAAAGACAAGTGGATTTCACTGAGGTTTTTGGACACTCTCAACAATCTCTTGTGAAAAAGATTCCTTCTGTTGCATTAGTCAGATGCTTCTTGCTAATATGAGCAAACTGGTTCATCTGCCATGGTGGTTTAGAGCCACTCAAATTTTAGTACCTCTTTTTGTTAGAACTGAATCTGTGTTAACACAACAAAGTATAATTCCATCCTTCTGGAAGTACTTGTCTTGTTTGAAGAGTGATTTCACAGTGCAAGTGTGAAGTTTATGGTGAGGACTGCCCCCAGCCCACTGAGCTGGGAGAAGAGGAAGTGTTGTTGCTGTTGTGCTCTGACAGGTACCGTGGCACCTGGTGGGGACAGTTCTCTCTTCCTCTCCTTCACAGACCCAGCATATGCACTGTGTGTGGAGCAATGTCATCTACTTCTCTCTCCCATGCTGCGACCTAGGTCAATAAATTTTTTTAACTCTAGTGTTTGATTGCTATTCTAGGAAAAGGTCTTCTGGCAGACTGCTGGCAAGCATCTAATTCACAAGTTTGAAGTGTCCTGTCAAGCTGGTAAAATGACAAACCCTTGCCAGCCTGCCTGTGTGAGTCCCTGTATGTTCTTAGACCATTGCAGCCTACACCAGCACTGTTGCTAACCTCACTGCTGAGTCAAAAATACTAGGTGGTGAAAGGAGTATTGTGTTTCAGATGGAAAGATGTGCAACTTTTTGCTTTTGAAACTGTTTTTGTTTTAATGTCCCCCCACCTCCTGCCCTGAGGCTTGGAGCCCTCTCATGAAGGTTGAGTGCACAAGAAAAAGTGCTGCTTAGGTTCTGCTGTTAATTTTCATTAATATCTGAACCTCATGAATCACAGAATCATAGAATATCATGAGTTTAAAGGGACCCACAAGATTAGCCATTCCAAGTCCTGACCCTGCACAGGACCACCCTCAAGAGTAACACCACATGCTGGTGTGTTGTCCAAACTCTTCTTGAACTCTGTCAGGCTTGTTGCTGTGACCACTTCCTTGGGAGCCTGTTCCAGTGCCCAAACACCCTCTGGGTGCGGAACCTTTTCTGATATCCAACCTAAACATCCCCTGACACAACTTCAGGCCTTTCCCTTGGGTCCTGTCACTGGTCTCTGCAGACAAGAGATCAGTGTCTGCTCCTCTGCTTCCTTTTGTGAGCAAGCTGCAGACTGCAGTGAAGTCTCTTCTCAGTCCCTTCTCCAGGCTGAATAAGTTTGGGCTGTTAGCCTGGAGAAGGCTCTGGGGATACCTTTACAGCACATTCCAGTACCTTAGTGGGGTTTACAAGTGTGCTGGAGCAGGACTTTTCACAAGGACATGGAGTGATAGGATAAGAGGGAATGTTAAGGGCTTTAGACAGGAGTACCATAGGTTTAGATTAGCTATTAGGAAGAAATTTACTGTGAGGATGGTGACACTCTGGCATCAGCTGCCCAGAGGAGTTGTGAGTGCCCCTTTCCTGCAAGTCCAGGTCGGATGAGGCTTTAAACAACCAGGTCTAGTAGAAGGTGTCCCATGGGGTTGGAACCAGACAATCATTAAGATCCCTTCAAACCCAAACTATTAGGTAATTTAGGGGCTGAGGTTTAATGTCATAAACAAGAAAATTGGTACATGGTCACTCATGATAAAATTACTCTGAAACTGCTCTCTGAAAATGTCAGATGTAACTGTCTAGCTTTGAACCACCTGCAGCAAGGTACTGTTTTCTGAAGTGCATGTTGTTTTTGCTATTGTGGTTTGGCTTGCTTCCATATTCTGAAATTTTACTTGCTCATGTAACTGAAAGGAGGTTCTAGTCTGCTTAAATGAGAAAGTTTGTCTTATGTTTTTGCAGAGAAAACCCTGCAAACATTCAAGTGAAATTGGTGTAAAACCCACAGAAATCTAATATTAGTATTTATAAAGGATCTTTTCTTGCTGGAGGATGCTCCAGTATTGATTGGAAGATTTGAAACAATGTCTGATTGCTGTTTTGCTTTTGAAAACTCGTTGTAGCATTCAGGTATTCTAAACCACTGGTACCACTTGAGAACCCAGCGGAGGAGGTAGAGTCACCAGAGACGACCAGTGCTTTTGGTACAGTAAAAAAAACCCAAAGAGAAAAGTGTGATTGCTGAGATGTGCATTGCATAACGCCAGCAGGCTACTGGCTTGACAGACTGCCTGCATGCTGGTTTTGATGCATTTGGCATGTATTGCTACAAGAAATAAAAGTACAGAGTTTTTGTTCGTATTCATATAAAGCTTTCAGACTCAAGAATTTCAGTGATCTGCATCTTCAGGTACTTACTCTTAATTTGACCAGTGTTTCAAGTATAGGTCTTGTGGAATCTGCTGCACGATACCATAATTTCTAGTTAATACTTTACCAGAGATTTCAATCTACGATCAACTTCATTTTTTGAAGCAGCTCAGTGTCAGCTACCTTATGCTTTTTCCTCAGAAGGTGATGTGCATTAAATTACATGGTCCAGATATAATGCAGAAATAATACAATTGTTAAAAAATATTAAGTTAGCTGTCTTTGCCCTTTCCTGCAGAAGATAAAATAAAAGATTGGTCCAATTAAAATTTGTTTTGTCTTTTGAATTTGTTTAAACGTGATGAGTACAAAATAGGTGTCAGCCACAAATATCTTTTAAATCACAAATCAGAAAAGATATCTGAACTTGAAGTCATTGTTCTTCAACTGTCTTCGTAAAATAATTCATTTTATAGCTAAAAGGAAAATCTGTGTCCCAACAACTGTCTTGTCCAGTACAAAGCCTGCTTTTGATTTTGGTCTTTTTAGGGAAAGTCATTTGAAATGCGGCTTTTACTTAGAGTGCAACTTAAACCTTTGAGAGAGAGAGATTCAAAACACTTACATCTCCCTGCAAAAGGCATGAATGAAATAGATCATGTTTATTCTGTGAACACAGAACTACTGTTCCAGTGTGTAACCTCAATTAAAAGAAGTCTTCTAGTTTCTCTAAGAAAGAAATTATTTAAAGCTCACTCATTCAACTGAAAACTCTTAGCTTTAGTCAGCCTTATTTATTATTTAATCAATCCAGATATGAAACTACAGAGGCATCTGGTGTCTCCAGGAGAAAATCCTTTTTAAAAACTATAAGTAAATGGAAAAATAAGGTAAGTATATCATGCAAACAGAGTACTTTAAGAAGCTGTCTCGTGTCCCTGTGCAGTTGTTGCTGGTTTTTTTTACAAAAACAGCTCATTTTGGGGAAAGCTGGACATGAGTATGTGAGCTGCCTTGTGCCCCCCTCCTACTTTAAATTAGCACAGTGATATTTCAAATACCTGAAAGCATGCCTTCTTGTTTCTGTTTTGTTGCTGTGTGTTAAAACTTCCTTTGAAATTGAATGAGCCCCTTAGAATTTTTGGGATGTGACTAACACATGTGTGAAACACATGCTTCCTCTGAGATATGGGGAGCATTTTAAGGCAAAGCCCACAAAATACTTTTATTCAACCCACTAGAGTGCATGTTTCATTCAAAACTATGGATGTTAAAACCATAGCTGTTTTTTTCCAGTGTTCATTTACTCTGGATTCTTAGATATTTATATGTTAATTGTTAATAAAGTATTCACCCTAGCAGCCATAGTACATAGTGATACTTGCCACTTGCTATACTTTTTTCCTGCATCAATTTTCTTTTGTATGTGATGGGCTCACGTTCATTCATTTTTGCGTATTTTTTGAGTTTTTATTAAACTTTATTTTGACTGAGATACTTTTAGCAAATACCAACAGGTCATTTTTTTAAACTCACTTTTTTTTGGTGATAATAAAAAGGGCAAATAGGAACGTATTTAAGAGTATGTATTTTGAGATGGCTCATATTCTGTATCAATTCTCCTGTTGTCCTGAGGCAGTCATAAGAAGCAGGTGGTTTGTTTTATTCTCTCCTACTGCTTGTATCTAAGGATAAAACCTTTTCTCAATGCTCTTAAATACTTCATGGCTTTTAGGCATTTCCAGAATTAAAACATGCCTTACTGGTTGGCAGTGATCCTGTTGAAAGGCTCCTGCATGACCTGGGGGAAGGACACAGCTTTGAAAAATCTTCTAATTTCAGGAAGAATTGAAAAGTTTGAGACAAAAAGCCTTCCACAGTGAGAACAACTTCAACTGAGAGGAGCCAGATACAGTGTCCGTGGTGGCCCAATGTTAGGTTCCCAAAGCTCATTTCTTGGAGATAGCCTGGGATCTGTTGTCTGGGCACCAGCACTTCTTTCAAAACATTCTGGGAAGCCTTGAGACTGGGTTAGGAGGAGATTGTGATTCTTGTCCATGCCATGGACAGAGGTCTGTGCTTTGGGTTGTGTTGTTATATGTAAAGTTGTACTGGAACAAAACTCAGGTCCAAATGCTTACTGGGAACCAGCAAGTAATTGCTGCACTTTGACCTGCTACATTTTTCTTTTAGGCATTATCAGTTTCTGGTTATTGTACTGTTAGAGTAACTTTTTTCCCATGGCTTATAATTATTTGCACTTGATAGCATTTGACTTTCTGCAGTGATCTATCGCTTACTGCTGGTCAGTTTGCTGTAACTTACCTTACACTAAGAGTGTGAATCGTTGGTCTCCATGAGGATATTATCCCTTCTTTCATAACAATATGAATGGGTAGAAGTTGTGTTTTATTGGCTTTATTTAATTTTGTGGAAGACTGGAGAAAAATGTGCATAGAACAAATCAGTTTCTTGCTCTTTCAAAACTGTCAGCTTGTATTTTCAGATTAAAGGTAACCTTTTGCTCCAGTTGTTTCTTTGCTTCAGTTCTGACAACAGGCTGATTTTCACAAAGTGCAAGTAAAGCTGTGATGTTGCAAATGTAAAATTAACTGCTTCACTCAAGAATAAGAGATGTAAGAATTGTTAGCTAGATTGCCTAATAAAGATTTTTGCCATAAAGGAGAAATGGGAGAACAGCTTGAAATCCACAGCTCCTTCCCCAATTTTATTACCTATTTATATTATTTTATGAAGCAAAGTAAATAAAGTAAATAGGTAGCTGCAAAAGTGACAGTGGTGTTATAAATAATTAGCCTGGTGACCTTTTCCTCTTGCAAATACAATACAGACTACTTCTGATTCAGTGTCCCTCTCCCTGAACAGAGGAAATGTACCAAAGGTGCATTTGAGTTCTGATAAATCACAAATGGTCCAGGTTCAAAATTACTGTTCTCAGTGGGAATAATGTGTGACTTGTTTTTTCACTTATTTATTGGGTATGATTTATGAAAAACAAAAAAAAAAGTCTTTGCATTTGTGAAGTTTTCACTGTTGGATTACATCTCAGGATTGGATGCTCAGAACTGATTGTATCTATCTTGTTTATGTGCTTATATCAATTTATGCAGTTGCACACTAATATGGCTGAGCTTTACTGTGATTTATGTCTGAGCCTGTGTTAACAGCTCAGTTAGGAAAAAAACCAACTCACTTTAATTACTTTTTCCCAGCCATAGAGGAAAACCATTCCCCTGGGTTTCCCACAGTGGATTAAGAGCAGGCCTGGATGAGCTGTGGATGAGGTGATGTGTAGAAGATGTGACTTGGCCACAGGGGTGTGGATTTACTTCTGACTTCGCCTATGTTGTTGTCAAGAGTGTTCTGTTGTTCCCGTGTCCCAAAACCCTCTGGATATGAGTCTCAATTCAGCTTCCCATGCTAGCACTGCTGTTCTTCTCTGGGCCTGGCTGTGTACCTGACTAAGAACAAGTGCCAGAATAAAGGAGAAGTCCCAAATACACGATCAGGAGGGAATTTAGGGACAGGAGGAAAAGTATCGAATAATCCCTTGTGGCCACAACGTGACCTCAGATCACTTCAAGGTGCAGTTTTGTATTTGACCTAAGGGTCTGACTTTCTGTTTTCCCACGGGAAGTGCCAGGAGGGTTTTTGTGCCTCAGGCAGGAGTCTGTTCTGGGATCTCTGTCACTAACAGCCTGCAGTGACTTGCACTAGTGAGCAATGCTGGTTTGGTCTCTCAGGTTACCTTTGTAGTTTTGTCAACTACTTGCAATTGTATTTTTTTACCTCAGCATTTGTCTTGTGACTAAGAAGGGAGTTGTGTCTCCTCTCCCTTCCTCTGGCTCTCTGTTCAGGATTATTCATCGTGGTCTGAGTGGCTGCCCCTCCTCCCCCCTCCCCAACACACAGTACTTTGCTTCAGCACTGCAAAAGGCAACCTCAGCCTGAATCCATCCCCTTCCTTGCTGCTGGAAAAAGGGCTATGTAAACATTGCACAGATTTTGGAGAAGCAGAGGGAGGAGAGAATGAGGGAGGAAAGGATGCTGGAGGCACACTGTGATCAGTCTCCATTGCACAGCATGAAAAACTCTAGGGGTGCATATCTCATTAAGATCTCCAGTTAATAGTGGCACTGCAGGTATGTCACTGGTGCAGGCAGTACACTAGTGCCACAGCATACTTTCCATTGCCAAGGGGAAAGTGTTAAATACATTAGATTCCATAGTTCCTCCCCTGTGGAAAACAAAACAGGCTTATTCGTGCAAAAAATTTTGAGCCGAGGATTTGTGTTTGTACTTCACTATTCTCGAGCTGATTAGCAGAACTGGAGGTGAAGGATGTAATTTCAGCACTCACAGGAGTCTGTTGCCTGCTTACAGTGGAACTGTGACAAAAGAGCAGGTTAATAAAACCCTGCCAGTGGAAAAGGAAAAAACACATAAAGTTGGAAACCAAAAACTGTCCTAAGTGGCAGAACCGTGTCTTTCATAAACTGGCATTTTGTAGTTTCCTGGGAAAGTTAAGCAGTGGGATTAAGTAGACGGAGCAGATGTGCAGCTCTTCATAGAGCAGAGGTCCTAAAGCAGCTTTAGAGGGAGTGTGTGCACAGCTGGCACTTGCAGGGATGTGACGGGAACTGAAGCTTGCACTGGTTCTGCAGCTGGAACCTGCAGGGATGCACTTGCAACTGAATCCTCCTGAGAGAGGCCTCGTGCTTGCCAAAGGCTGGGGAAATACTGACCAGGAGAAGGATGAGGAGAAGGATGAGGAGAAGGATATTCCTTTTTTTGTTTTGCAGAATAAAGGCAATTGGTTGAAAGAATTAAAAGTGAGCTTAGTCAGAACTGTTCACTTTTAGGAAGAGCAGAGCAAAGGAGAAGCATTTGTCTTCTGCTTCTTATTTGTATGACTTTTTTTACAAAACCAGCAATCTCAATATTTCAGATAATTCTTGTGAACAGAGTGAATTTTTTATTGGAACTTAAAATTGACGTGCAGAATAAATTACTATGTAATTCAGCTGCATAACAACCCAGTAGCTATTCCATATTCTTACAACATAAAAGCCAAAAGAAAATATTTTAAGGTGAAGTTCCATCTGAAGTGACTTTATCTGTTTTTATATTATAATCCTTCCTTCGGCTGTTTGCTGGAGAAAGCTGTCATTGCAGCTTGAATTTGACTATGCAGGGAATCAGATGGAGGAGTCATACTAGTTACACAAATGAGGCTTTGCTAAGTTACATGGGGAAGGGAAGGGGGTATCAAAGTGGTGAATCTACTGCACTTTCAGCAGCAGGTGAAGAGTTAAGAATAGTTTCATTGCTACTGCATTCTGTATTCATTAGGCATTTATAGAGAGAGGTACAAATTACTTAAGTGTAATTTATGGCTGGAACTTAAATTGTCAGTGGTTTCTTATGGTGTTCTTTTTGCTGACAGGATTTAATAGATTCTTAAGGACTTCAAGGCAGCTTATGCTTTTGTCTTTAATGCCCCAATGCAATGAAAAATTAGGAGGAATGTCATTACACTTAGTTTGAGACTGTAACAAAATATTTGACGATCATTCAGTTTATCTGTCCTCTCTGTCTCTCTTATTTTGGGTAGCTGTATTAAGTCTGAGACAGATGAAAAGCAATAAACTCTACATGCATTTAAAATTATTTCAGACAGAAGCTTATTTCTGCAGTCGTCGTACTTGCTTCCAAGGTTGTCCTCAGGCAGGGAATGGAACTTTCTGCTTACAAGAAGGCTGATACCTAATGGTATGTGATTTAATAGCAGTTTTTCTTCAGTTTTCTGTAAAGGCTGTAGTTGAGTTCTCTTAAAGGACAAAAATAATCCCACCAAACACATTTAACGTAGCAGCCCTTGCCTGGTGCTCCAGCACCACTGCAGCTGCCTGCGGCTGGTGGTGCTGTGGGAAGGGTTGTTGCTCTCTGAGTACAGGTGCTGCAGGTACCAGGGACTGTGGGAAGCATGGCTGTTGCTGTTGCCCGAGGCACAAGCCCCTAGTGATGTTAAAACTCCCAGTTTTGTGCCAGGGCTCTGGAGGAGGGAGTGTCCTGGTTCCCCTGGGTTCTGCACAGGCTGTTGTCAGTGAGCTTTGTCCTCCAAGGGCTTCTGCTGCTGGATGCAGGTACCAGACCTGGGCTTAAAAGCCAATGCTGCTCCCTGTTCTTAAAACCGTTTTCCCACTTGCTTTATTTCCTGGGGAAACAAGTATAGTTTTGTGTAGGTGGGGAAAGGGCATAAAGGAGATGGGGGGGCAGGAATAAACAAGCTTGTCTCTTGCCAGCTTGTCAGATTTTGTGTTAAAACAGAGCCTGGGGGGGAACGTAAACGAATAAAGGATATTATAATTGTACATATAGCTCCCTAGATATTTCCAGAGCACTCATGTTTAAACTTCAGTGGTGCCTAACATAGCTTTATTTAAAGGTGATGAAAGTCCTCTGGTAGATCCTCTGGTAGATTACAGAGCGCTGATAATTTTTAACAAATCTTCTGTGGTGTCCCACAAAATTGCTCTGCTTCTCCTCTTACAGGAATGTATTGCCCCCTGATAATACATAGATACCATGGTCTTGTTTCCAGCGTGGTACTGCTGCTGTGCTGCTGCTCTGCTCAACCGCAAACCTGTGAAATGATGGATAGATCCCTGCCTTGAATGAGAGAGGCACAAGAAAAATCAGTATTGACAGAGAAATGCCAAAACCTCACTTTACTGAAACAGTTAAATGAGTTTATTTCAATGAAATTAATTCCACTGTAATGTTAGTCAGAAGGACTCATCTGGTCTTTTTCTAAAGCTAGTGGAGAGGTTGTTAATAATCCCCGGGGAAGATTCATTCATCTGAAGACGGAAGAGTTTGTTATGCCATTGGGAGGTGTCCCTCCTCTAGCTCCCAAGACCTCCCTGCAGACCTCAAGCATTGAAATGGAGACGGTGAGGAGGGAAGGCAGAACCAACCTCCTCTTAGGAGGACAAGAATTTGGTTTTTTGAGGCAGAGAATTTGAACTCTGAAGATGGTTCTTTCCAGTCAGGGAATTGCTATAACAAGTTTATTTCTTGGCAGCTCTCAAGTACCTTCTTATTTTTAATTTTTTTAAAATTAAATAATAATAATATAATAATTTACTTCTGAAACATAGATCAGAATACCACATTATTGTTCCTGTTTGCTCTTCTGTCAGTGTTACTGTGTTGCTGGCACTTTTATACAAACACTTTGGCTATTTTTCTGACATTTTCCATTTCTCTCTGAAGGAGACAGCTAAAACTCTGTATTTCTATCCTTACGCTGTATCTCTCTTACAAGCTGCAAGTCTGTGTTGTCATCATTTTAGCTGATTAACCCCCTTGAATCCCAAGGCAAGCATTTTACTTCTAATTTTTTTTCCAGCTGTGGTTTGAGACCGTTTTAAGCAAACCACTGCAAATACTATTTTGCGATGAACCTGCTGGAGTGGAAATGCTGACCTTTACATTTATAAGGACTGATAGAGATCAGGATTAGATCAGCGGTAAAACCCTCTTAATGATGAGGATAGTGATTTGAGCCTCTGGATAGCTGTTTGCATTTTATGCTTTCTCCTACATTTCCAGTCGAGGTTTGCACCTTAGGTCTCTCAGTTTTGTCAAACATCTTTAGAAAGGGTATGAATGCTGTGTCACGTTTTTGGAAGGGATAATAGGATAAGAGTATTGTATACTCACTGCAGGGGATCACAGGAGTAAACTAAGCCTGGAGAGTCTTCTGGGGTTTGTTCTGAAGGGAGTTGATTGTTCAGGGAGCAAACTGCACTCCTTCAAACCTTGTTCAGCTCCTTGTCCGGTACATGTGACAAAAATTTCAAATAAAAGTGATAATGTCCTGCTACTTCAAGGTTTTTCTGGGAGGGTGATGCAACAGGATCACTCTAATTCTCTGCAGTGTTACAGGGAATATTAAAAAAATACTATCCCGTTTGTATTTATGTAGAATATCTATTTGGACATAGTTACCTCTTCCAGAATAGTAGAGAAATTTTCTATCACCTCCTCTGTTTGCACCAGAGCTTCGCCCAGCTTTCCTTCTGCTGGGCATGTGACTGAAGGGGCTGACGGCCAGGTTTATAATTAGCAGTGCACGAGTCAGCGTTCAGCATCCTTTCGTGCCTTAATTGCTGTAGTAACAGGAAACCATTTGTGAGTTATAACAAATGATGCAGAATTTTTCTTCACTGTCAACTGACGGACTGTTGTTTTCCCATCTGGAATATTAAGGGAACCCAACTGGAAATCAGTGGGACAAGGTTTTTCAATTTTGCTAGATTGCAGTTTTGGTGAAAACATTGAGGAAGAGCAGAGGAGGGAAAAAAGGACGATGAGGAGGTGTCTTACAAGCTTATTTCATGAATGAACTCATACATCAGTCAGAATTTGCTTTTGAGGATCTGCCTCTGAACAAAGCAATAACGCATCTCATTTTTAGGCTTCAATCCAGAATTTTGGGGGATAAAGATCCTCTCATGAACTTACAGAGCACCTCTTTTTAGTAGACACAACAATTGCTCTGATTTCTTGTTCTGTGTAAGTGATGCTTTTGCTGTTTCAATGATGTGTACCTGAATGATTTACCGAAATGATCTGAACAGGCTTTTTGGAGGAAACAGATTGGTGAATTTGAGACAAAACCCTCTGTAACTTCCAGATTACATTAGGCTCCTTTGGAGCCTAAAATGATGTTGTCATGGATCTAGAGTATTAATATTTTTTATATTCCTCTTCCTTCTTGATATTCATTGTTAAATAACAAATTGAAACAATTCAGTCACTTATTAAAAATCTATAAAACACTGCTTATATTTTTGTCTCAGATTTAACAATACTCAGCAGTAGCAGGAATTTTCCTAGGGTAGCTCTGGCAGTAGTACCTGCATTCAGTGTGTTTCCTGCCTCTGGGTGACAGTAACAGATTTAGCTATAAAACTTTATGGTGGTGTTAGCTGCAATTCGAATAAAACATAATACATGCCTTTGGGCTTGCAAGTTCTCTTGTATGCCAGTTCTTAAAAAATTGATAGTTCACAAACTGGTGATGACAACTTGCTGGGTTTTGGTTGGGTTTTTTTTTAATAAAAGCACTCCCGTTACCTGTTAGTCAGTTGTGGGCTTTTTGTCAGCTAAGAATAATAATAATAATCCTAAAATTAAATGGCAAGTACTTGATTAGAATTGGCAGAGTGAATTTAACTTGCTGGCTTTGGGCCAAGTGGTGGATTATGGTATTACTTATCTTGATGGTTTTATATTTCGCTCCTCCACCCCCCGTGCTCCCCCTGGTTTCAGACTATTTTTTAAAAACATAGTTAGAAAAAATAATACTATAAATTAAAAAAATATCGAGAACAGGATTTAAGAAGCAGATTTTTTTTTTCCTGCTTCCTAGGCTTTGCTAATTCAGGGCTCATGACATGTATTGCACTTGAACCTTGGTTTATAACCTCATTTATGGTAATGAATGTCAGCTAGAAAATAGCAATATTCCTCACTCCACCATTTCACTTTATTCCTTCTGCCATAAAATGAATTCTGGTGTCTTATTGAGCACTGTGGTATAGGATGAGCTGGTGAATGGCCATCGTGAAATGCAATTCTGGAGTACTTTAGAGTTGTTTTCTTTTCACCCCCAGACATTTAAACTCTGAATTGTTTGATTCTGACTTAATTAAGCTCTTTGGTTTTGTAATTCTGATTTTTGTTTTCCCTCAGGTAAACCAAGCAAAGGGCACATTTCCTTTGCTGTACTCCCTGAATATTTTTATTCTTGTTTTTTTGCTGAGTCTTGAAAATTCAAGTAGTCAGAACAACTTCCTGTGAATAAATACTCTATTCTGAAATATATTTTGCTATCTAGAGTTTTAAAAAATTGGTTTAAAGAATTTTTTTGGCTCTCAGCACTTTCATATCTTCCAGAGTTTGAAAGTATGTTATGCTTTAAAGAGGTGGTATTGGAAGTGATTCTATAAAAAGGTTTTTGGCTTTCATGCCACAGTGGTTCAGGGTCTTTTTCTGCTTTAATTTTTTTTTCTTCTTTATGCCCCAGCTTTAAACTAATCTTGGCCTCTGCAAGTAGAGCTGAGCTGGAGCTGCCCCTTCCCTGCAGCGGGCAGTGCTCTGTACCTGCAGAGGCAGAGCATCAGTTCTCAAGGAAGTCACCTTTGTGCTTTAAAGCCTGGTTTTGGTGCTGCATTGGGGACAGCTTTTCCCATGAGCCTGGTCCTGCAGGTACCCTGTGACAAGGTCCTGAGCACCCTGCTCTGACCTGGCCCTGCTTTGTGCTGGGCTGGGCTGAGATGAGATGCTCTCTCAGGCTCTGTCCTGGCTCAGGCAGAGAGGGAGCTTCTGCCTCCAGAGCATGTGCAGGGTTCACCAGCACCAGTTACCTGAACTTCATCTGACAGACTCCTCCTATCCCTGTCTCAGTAATAGGTGTAATAGTAGCTTTTTTCACAGATAAATTTTCATCATAATGATGAGGGAATCTGTAGCCAGGCACGCTCCAGATGAGTTGGCAAGACTCCCTTTTATGAAATAAAGTTCTTGCATGTGCAGCAGGAAGACGCTGTTACTGACACGAGCTCCCTGTGGCTGATCAGGAGCAGTCTGTTCTCCAGAGCATTGTGCCACCATGCTGTCCCTAGTGACCTCTCTTGCAACTTTTGCCCTGATAGTGTTGAAGCCTCCCTTCTTTTAGAAACATCCCATGGTAGTCCTTGATCTATGTCCTAAAGGAGGAGTTTATGTTCTTTTTGGTTATTGTGACTTGGAACTCCCATTACTCCTACATGTAAGACATTTTTATTTCTTTTTCCTTCTACCAAACACTCTTAATTCTCCCTTTTGATTCTAAGTTTCTAAAATCAATTATGCACTGGGGTTTTTTTAGCTTTTTTTAATAGCTGTCTAGCTAGACTGAGTAGAATATAATTGTGTAGACTGACAGGTGCTATCAAACTCAGTTGCAGTTAAATCCAGAGAACTGATGTTCTACAGTTTTGTAGTATTTTGTGACAAGCTGAATAGTCTTTTGTATTCTGTATTGGTACCCAAAATAGGTGGAAATTATCTAACCTAACTAGCTGTCATAATCAGAGAAAACTATTATAAGATGACTTCCTCAGAGGTAGAGTGTTTCCTGGAAATTTGTTTGTGTTGTTGCAGTTTATTATCACTAAATGGAAACCTAAAGACCAGACTGACTGCAGCAGGGATGGTTTCAGTGGCAGCGCCACAGGAAGCCCAAGAACCACAGTGGTTGGCATGATGGCTTCCCGTTAGAGCAGAAAGCCATGGAGAGCAGCACTCTGTGACCTCCTTTGCTTGTGTTCTCAATTTTGGGGTTTTATTCTCTCCCTGGCACTCAGCAGGATAGAGCAAATGGGTTTAGAGAAGCTTCAGGAATGTAAGGGTTTAGACTTAGGTTGCCTGGCCTCCCTCAGGGCATCTGGAGCTTTTGGAAACGGTGGCCTCAGCTGATCTCTTTGTTTCAGTATGGCTCTGATTTTCCCCAGTGTTGTGGGAATTTACTGTCTGAGAATCTCCAAAGAGCAGTACTGGTATATATATAGGTCTTTCTTTGTCCATGTTTCTGTAAAAGATTTGCTTAACCTGTGAGGACAGAAGGAGACTATATGAGAATGGGTTCCAGCCCCCATCCCATCCTTCCTGAACACAAGCTGAAAATTTTGGTCTGATGTTTTGTGGCTGTCAATGCCCAAGGCTTCAGAAGATTGACTCTCACAGGGCTCCACTCTGTCATGGCACATTCTTTGGTTCCTCTTCCAGCCTGAGTTTTGAATCTCTGAATTCCTTGGCATTTTCTAGGGGAAAGCAAAATAGTCTCTATTTCTGTAGTATTTGGGCTGTACTTGTCCCACTTGCATGTTGAGTACAACTGGTGTTTGTAGACCTTAGGTAGTGTAATATTGGACAGAGAGAAGAAGCACCTCTTCAGTAACTGCTATAGCTTGAAAGTTGTTAAAGACCTTCAATTAATGAAATTATTTTGCAAGTCAGTGTCCTGGTTGGCTGAATACTGGTATTATGATGTAACCTTTTTCTGTCAAAATTACTTTAAGTGAATATTTTAGTTTCTTCTTTATAGTAGTTTTGAATATAAGAGTGCCTTGGATGCAAGAATATTCACTCTAGTCTGCACTGCTCAAACATAGGTTCTAATGAATTACTGTTTGGGTTTTTTTGTTCTTGTATTGCTATGAAAAGATGCTTTCTGTGAGAATATAAATGGTAGTATTTTTTTTGCAGACTCTCTCTGGCGGAAAGAAGCTTGCTGCATGTTTAGAGGACTTCTAAAAAAATAATAAGAAACGATTGTCTCTAGCAGATTAGGTTTTTCTAATTTTAGTGTGTTTTTGTAATTTTCAAGTGAAGATGGCTGTTGGGCTGCTTCTGAAGTATGCTGTTACTTTGCATAATCACTTATACTAGTTTAAGCTTGTAATATTCTAAGAGTTTTTGGCTTTTAATACCATGTTATCTTTCATAAAAATAATAAAAATGTAGGTGTGAAGTAATTTTCTTTCCCATTTGAAAGCTGTTAAATTACATAACTGCTTTTTTGCCTGCTAGTAATTTGGTAAAGACTATATAATAAACTGAATTTGTGATGAAGCAGCTAACTGTCTCATTTCATTTTGACTTCTCTAGAGAAGTTGGAGGTTGCACCACCATCTCCAGGACAACTGAGACATGGTAAAAGAAGAATGTTTATTGAATGTGGTTCAGTATTTGTGCAGTCTCTCTTTGAATTGACTTCATCTTTGTTCTACAACTGCTGGTCTGTCCTCATCCTTGTTGTATGGAGTCTGAGAAAACCAAAGCAAGCACCAACACTCACCCTGCTGCCTTTGTTTCATAACACCTTGGGCTGGAGAATGTGCAGCACTTAGTGAAAGTAGGACAGAAAGCCCAAATGAGAGCATGCTGTTCAAAGCCAGCAGCAAACATTGTTTTTCTAAGCCAAGCACTGTTGATGCTGCAGTACCTTGTGGAGGTTTTGTGTTTTAAAAGGACTGAGAAGTGGTATAAAATTGCAGAGAAATTGGAAACAGATTGTGTATGTATAACACCATGATGGCTCAGATTCTGATTTCGTTTCCAAATTAGTGTATTTTTGTGATTTTATACTCTCCAGTGAACAAATTTATTTAGGCAAACATTTTCCTTTTCAAAGTATCTACATTTACTCTATTTTGGTGGTTTTTTCTCCCCGCCTTTGTCCTTGGGGTTCTATTTGCTCCATGAATAACAAAATTCTGTCCATTTCACTAAGAATTTGAGCTCTCTTTGTAGCTCCAGGGTTTGGTATACACATTTTGAAAATACTGGTTATATCTGTGTGCTTTTTTTGTTATTTATGTTTTGGTGGGTTTGTCCTGTGATAGTTTAAAAAAAAATTGGAAATTTTCATATGTTTTGTGCTGTAGTCTTTTACCTGTGCAATTTAGAAGGCAGGTGTGTTCTTACAAAGTAGTTACAGATGTTCATTCATGTTCTAATACCTAAGCATGAAAGATCTTGTGTGTGGCTTTGGTTTTTTGTGTCGTCATGGATTCATACTGTCTGCAGGAAGAAAACCCAAAAGGTACTGGTACCAGTTTCTTTTCACATGACTGTGAGGTTCATGCATTCTTCTTTTTTCTGTCTTCCTAGGTTTGCATCTCTTTATAAAATGTAGGAATTATAGTCCAATCTGAACTGAAAAAAACCCCAAACTCCAGCCAAATCCAAACTGAATATCTGCTGCGTTTTAAGTGTTAAAAAAATGAAAATTTTCAACTAAGCTGTATTTTTATCATGTATTTTCTCCTCATGCTGTATTTAGTCTTACAAAGTGAGCACCTTGAAACTCAGCTGGAGGCAATGCTGTGCAAATTCAATCCCACCCCCATCAAAAACTTACAATTTAAAACCTAAGAGAGAAAATTAAGCAGGACAAAAAGGAATGATACAGTAGCACTGTGCTCATTCTTAGAAATTACTCAGACCAGCATGTTCCGAGCTTCTGCAATAGAAAATATTTTCAAAAAAGGATTTAATGGATTTCAGAAATAAAAAAGAGGTAAATGCATGAAACAAAAGGTGGAACTTGTTTTCTTAAGCAGTGTATTAAGGAGCAACTACAAGTCTAATTTGCTCTGAGGATAGTACACAAACACAATCAAGATACAGAACTTTTGGTTGACATAGTGAGATCATTAACAGTATATGGCACAGTAGTGAAAACCACCTTAGCATTTGCAGATTTAGCTGAAGGAGTTTTGACAAGAATTGTCTAGCACCAGACAGTGCTTTTAAAATATGAATTTTTAGGAATGTGTGAAAAAGATGGAGCTCTTGCACAGAAGTAGCGAGGGAGTTGCAGAGAAGGGCCTTTATTTCAAGCAAGAGAAGAGGGAGTCTGGTGAGACAGTTTGGTAGTCTTCAGTGATACTGCAACATCATTGGAAGGTCTGTAAAAATACCAGAGTTTGAGTAGTTTTAAATATTTCTCTTGTGCGCTAGTAGGCCTAAGTGTCTTCCATCTGAAATTGTACAAGTGTTTTCAGAGTAAATAGCTATAGCTGGTTCTTCACAAGCCATTAGTAACATTTCTGTGTAGCAAAGGGTTTTAGCACAGCTGCCAGCAGCAAAAAGGTCACCAGTAGAATTAGTAGGGAAGGAATTTTGTGTATGTTGCCTTTGTTTCTCTGAAAGCCAGTATTAGACATTTCAGTTGTTCCTGTGCACTAGTAAATGCTCATAAATATTTATTTTCTCTTTGTTACTCATTTCTTTTAGTGTTCTTCCACAATGCATTACCTTTTGTAGGGTTTGGATTTTTGGATAACGCAATTATGATTGCTGCGGTAAGTTCATTGTTTAATTCCTCGATCAAGTCTGTAAGATTGATATTTTTCAAGAGAACAGAATGGACTGGCCTGTGAGGTCTAGTCTAGAATGTCCCCCTGCTCAGGACCTTCTCAGGTCTAACCTCCTGCTCAAAGCATAACCAGCTGTAAGATGAGACCAAGTTGTTCATGATTTTATCCTGTGGGACTTGAGAAATCCAAGGGAAGCCTGTCTGAGCAACCTGTTCCAATGCTCAGCTGTCCTCACAGTGGAAAATGCTTTGCTATATCCAACTGGAACATGTCTTGTTTTAGTTCATGCACATTGTCTCTCATCTTTGGACCATGTACTGCTGTTTCATAGTGCAGTCCATGTGATTTTGTTTCTTCAGCTGAAAACATAAGGAGCTGTGATACTGTGTTTTATTTGTTTGCTCAGTATTTGTAGAAGTTTTCATTCAGAGCTGTACATTCAGCTAGGAATTGCAGTGGGGAAGATGGAATGCAGGGATAGGGGTTGCAGGTTTGTCCACCAGCTGCCTGCTATGAGAGTATAAAATATTATAAGAATTTCAGAAGTAGGCTCTTGTCTTAGGGGGAAATATATATGCCAGGAAGATAGGATCTGTGTGATCTGATAGAAGAAATATTCTTTTATCCTTTCACTTTTAACACAGACAAGCAGTAAGCAATACTTCTGTCAGTTGTATCACTATAATTTAACTCCAAATGCCTCAAATAATGAGAAAACTGTTTATTTTTCAGGGAACCCAGATAGAATTGTCAATTGGAGTTGTCTTAGGAATTTCAACTATGGCAGGCAAGTATTAAAAATGCAGTACATTTAGACTAATATGGCACATTCCTATATTTTAGGCTGAAAGTAGCACACAGGGCTGGAAATGGCTCTTCCTCAGTCTTGCAGCTGCCTTTCCTAATAAAGAAACAACCTCTGGGTGAAGCAAGGACATATTCCATTTGCAGAAATGGAATTTTAGCTCAAATAAGTTTTTGAAATTCTTCTTGCCAGTTTCAACCTAATAATTCAAATCTTGGGTCAGTTGGGAAAATGTATTTGCATTTCTGTAATGGAACTGCTCTAAATTCCTCAGGACCCAGTATTGATGTGTGTATATATGTATTTGTACGTTGCTGTTTGCTTGCAGTGCGAAGTGGAGATCAGTGTTGGTGTCTTATTACTGCAGTTCTTGGTGGCTCCTCTGCCTTGGTGAGATACCGCAGGAAGGCCAAGCAGCCACCCTGCTCCTGCACTGGGCCAAAACTGATAAGCTTTGCTCGACAGCTTTGGTGCCTCTGCAGTGTCAGAGGGTACAAAGCTGCTCATGGATCCCCCAGCTGCAGGTGCAGTGTTGCTCAAAAGCACGAAGAGGGAGAGCTTAACTGAAAATGTTACAGCAGAGTGAGTTAAAGATTTGGAAATTTGCAGTCCTTGGTTCAATGTGAAACAGTCACAGGCAAGCTTATCTCAGTAAGGTCTGCTGTGCAATCATGTATTTTGTGTGTAACTTTGTTCACTCATGTACATTATTTATTCCCAAATTGACACAGTTCATGGATATGTTGACATGTTTCTCAAAGCTGCATACCTGAGTGGCAGCGCCTTCCATTTCCCGTGCTCCTGTGCCTCTTCAGGTGCTGGGAGGCCTTGCTGGTGTCCAGCATTAGCTGCCTGGAGCTGGCAACCATGCACAGTTGTTCTTAACTCTGATCTCAAAGGTTATGTTGACTTCCAGGTGTTAGTGTTGTCTTTTTGTATTTGTCAAGTTTTCTCCATGTTAATTGAGAAAAATAGTTGCACCTCCTATTGCTGTTAGTCTGCCGCTGTTACTAAACTGTAGTAAGGTCAGAACGAAGATACTAAAATAAAAGGAACTTAGTTCTAGTCTTTATATAAACTGAGAATAAGTGAGGGTCACTGCAGGGTGGGAGCTGATTGGTTTTGTTCATAACTGAAATAATACCTTTTTCTCTTCCCTCTTCCCCTTCCAGCTGCAGCTTTGGGAAACCTTGTTTCAGATTTAGCTGGACTGGGGTATGTATGAACTTGTATTAAGAATATTAAGTGCATTCATTGAGATGCAAAGTGGAAAAATAAATTTTTTTGTAATATAATGTAGCTCTGCATAATATACCTCCTCAGATTGTTATCCCCAGATCTGAAGACATTTCCTTCTCCTCAGCTAAAACAATCTTTCTGCAATGTCTTCAGGTCTAGGCATAGCTGTTTCTGATAAAAACATACATCTTATTTTAGTTTTTGAAGGAAATTTCTGCATAACTGCTGAAAGTAAAGCTGTTTGTTATGCCTGGTTTTCCCACTTTCCCCCTGTTTTTCTTCTGCAAATGACAAGGCTTACCACTAACTAGTCTGTGTGTGACCTTTCCTTCAGTAAAGGTTACTTAAAAAGCTCTGCAAAAACGCATTAACATTCACACCAGTTCTGTTCTACTGCATAAAGTTTTTCTGGAAATATTGTATATTAAATCAGTGAGATAATTAACTTATATTGCAAAATAGGACCTTTAGAAGTCTGAACTCTTTCCCATAGTTTTCTCTCAATCACTTTATCAGTATGCTGAAGGAAAAGCTATTGTTTTTAAGTTCAAGTATTTCAAAACCCTCACTAGAAGGTACTGTGAAATTCAAAATCGTTTGGTCTTGTTTTCTTGTTCTTCCAGTCTTGCAGGTTATGTAGAAGCTTTGGCTTCACGGTTGGGTCTGTCAATCCCTGACCTGACACCCAAACAAGCTGACATGTGGCAGACACGTCTCAGTGCACACTTGGTAAGTATCTTGTGGGCAGCACTGCTGGTGTGGAGCTTTTTCTATTTAAACTAGCTGATAAATGCTTTTTGTCACTTCTTCCATTGAATCCTGAGTGACCACCAACACAGTGCATGTTCCCCAGAAGGTTTAGTCATGAATCCATGTCAGGGAGCATCACGAGACTGGATTTTTTTGGGCTTGAGTGGTTTTTTGTATGCAGCAAGCCCCAAGTGACTAGTGACATGGATAGTCTCTGCAATGACTGTGTGTGCTGTGCAGATACCTGGGTTGAGCTCTGGCTATGGTGATAAGATAATTTACTTGGAAGTTATGACCCCTTAGTAGTTTACTCCTGTACATTCTTTGTCAAGTGCTTGTTGTTGATAAACCTGTGCCACTATGTACTAGCTTCTAATATTCCATAATTACCTTGGATATGAAATTAGCTTTCCCCTGGCCAAACTTCTAGCATTGGAGTAATATTCGCTGCCTGTGTTTACAGTTACAGGACACTCATCTTGCAGGTTAATTTTCAGAGTGATTACTTACTTAACATTTAAATATTTGAAGTGGTCCCACTTCAGCAATGAGAGTGTTAGTTTAATTATCAGAAATTGAGTAAAGAAACAGGTATTTATTTCACTTTGCCAGAATGAGCCTTCATTGGGAAAAATACTTTGCAGAATTAAGGGAAGAGAAATAGCACTTACTGAGGAGAAGTTATGGGAGAAAAAGTCAGGTTTTAGCAGTGCTAGATCAAAGCACTGAGTAGAGAAGAGTTTCCATATTGCCAGGAGCCTGCCCCATGGTCTGTCCAATGTAAGAGTCTTCTCAGTGAAAGCTGATCCTGTGCCACTGATTCTGTCATTGCACTCCAGTTTGTTCACATCACTTTTCTTTGAAAAGACTTCTGTGTACCTTTGCCTGTATGGTAGCATTTTTTCTTTTTTGCCTGCAGTCTCAAGTTTTTCAGCACTACCCACCTGTTGCTGGTGATGTGGTTTGGAGGCTGCTTGTTTTACTTTATTTCCTTTCCTCTTGTCTTACACAGTCAGGTCAATTCTGAAATGTTTTCCAATTTTTATTGGTTTTGCCTTGTGGCTTTGAAAGCCATCATGTTTGCAAGGAACCACTTTTTCCTGACTTTGATGATTTGCAGTACTAGATACCAGAAAATGCATTTATAATTGCACCTAAAAGGTGTCTAGATGTTGTTCGGTGATTTGTTTGTTTGGGTTTTGTTTTTTTTCTTTCCTGTCTTCCTGGCCATTCTGCTAATCCTTTGAATGTCTGTTTCCTCCCTTAACACTTGTGCAGCTCTTCATGAGCATTACCCTCCTCTTTCTCCGGAATTGTCTTTTATCACAGCAAACATTGGTTCTAACCTTGTCATACCTGTCTCTCTCATAGACTGTGTTTCTAGTCTGCATGCTAAGAAAAACGTGACTCCCAACTGAAAACTAGAACAAGGGGTGTGTGATCCTGGTTGTGTTGGTACATGGGAAATGAGTAACAATGACCAGTGAAAACTTAATTTTTTTCCCCCCTTTCTTTAGGGTAAAGCTATTGGAGTGACCATTGGCTGCATTTTAGGAATGTTTCCTTTGTTGTTCTTTGGCGAGGAGGAAGAAAAACTGGAAGAAAAATAATGATGTTTTTACAAGACATATACAAATGTAAACTACTGTACCTCAATTATTCAATTATGCTGTCGATATTTAGGAATTAACAGACAGTAAAAAATGTATAGACTTGGGAACAAAACCTTCAGCATGTCATTTTATGGAAACACTAATTTATTGTGGCCTTGTTGTGTTCAGTACTTCTTTTTATAAGATATCATCTAACTTTTTATTTAATTGTAAATTTTTGAAGTGTTTTCACTTATGGCAAGATGTTTACCACTTTCCCCTTTGAACTTATTCTTTAATGGATTATTACTTCAATAATCCACCATGGATGACAGTATCACTCTTGAGTTGCATATTGGTTGCTTAACAGTTGTAATTGCATGACAGAAATATCACTGGTGTTCATCGGGTCCTTCAATGCAGATTATTAAGAAGGTCAGTGATGAGTAATTTGAAGTCCCTCACTTTGCAAGGTGACTGGTTGGCCCTCACCAGCCATTGTTTTGCACTGCCCTAGATTAGCTATTTCAGTGATCTTTCACAGTATGGTTTCATTTTTTTCACAATTCTGACTTAAGTATCTCTGAATTGTCTTCTGAGATGATTATGTTGATGCTTTGACAAGGTAAGTGTTTCCAGTGCAGGCTCTCTACCAAGTCCATTTTTAAAGTGGTGTTTTAACACCTTCTGTAGTTCCATATTCATGCCGATTTTTTCCTTTCTAAACAGTGTTTTGAGAATTAAGTTGAAATATCGCTAAAATTGTCTTCTTGTGTTTTGAGTGTGGTATTAAAGAATTCAGACCAACTGTTTCAAAACCACAAACAACTTTTTAAATTGTTCTGCTTAAAATAAGGTGTGAATAGTTGATTGGGTGGATGAGGCCAGGGGGCAGTTCAGGGTATGAATGAGCACTGGCATTGCAAGTTTGTAATGAGTGGTTCAGCTGCAATGATAAGTGTACCACCAGTCTGGATTAGAGGACCTGATTTGATGATGATACCTTTGTATTTAAGATTAAGCCTATATTGCTTTTTTTTTTCTGTGAGAAAATTAGTAAGAAAATCAAGAAGCAAAAATAGGAGAATTAGGGGCCTTTTTACTTTTCTGACTTTTATTTTTGAAGTCTTACTTGGCATATTATAGACTTGGCAGTGCAGTATTATGTAACTGCATTTTTTTATATGGTTATGAATAAAATGATGACAACTATTGAATATTCATAATATTTCAGGATCTGAATTGCCAAGAGCATAATGCTAAACTGCTAATTGTCCCTTAGAGGAGAAGGTTTCTTACCTGTTTAAATACTATTTGGAAAAACCACTAAAAAGTGGCACAGCCAGGGCAATTTGGAAGTTTTGTTGCTGAAATCGCTAGCACTTCTGAAACATAGAAAGAAATGTTAAAAATTAAGTCCCCTGATGATTTTTATTTGCTATAGGAAAAGTCTTATTGTAACGTGTGTGTTTTACAAAGCTCATTGCTTATCTTGTTGTCAAAAATCTGAGTTCTCTGTTCTCATTGCTAGAAGCCCTTTAACAGCAATACTGAGACTTTGACTTTAACAAAGGTGACACTGTTGTATCTGTTTTTTGAAAAGCAGATGTTGAAAGGTTGGAGTGAGTAGTCCTAGTAGCATGTGCTGTACTTTGCACACTAAACGATGAAAATCTGGAGCAAGCTGTAAAATGGAATGAAAACTCAGACAAGCATCAAACACAAATGCGGAGGAGTTTCAGCTTGCACTTCCAAGGTGGAAGCTTTATTAAAATAAAATTAAATAAAACAACAAAACAACAACAAGAAAAACCACAGCTCTACCAAAAAATAAAAACAAACAAAAAGCCCCCAACCCACAAAAACAATCCAGAAAGGCAATTATGCATTCTTTCCTCAACAGATTGCTGCTGGTTTACAGTACTTCAGTGTTCAGAGGTTTTTTTACTCATCCACGCATTTGTCTTGCCTTAAACTTAACTTTTCTGCCTCTCCATGCACTTTTGTTTATATACAAAGCTCTATGTATTTCCCAGGTGTTTCTTAAACTGAAGTACAAGTCAAAGCAATTTTGCTTAGCTTCTTTTGTAGCTGTTTTTCAATTATTTCAACACTATTTCACATTATGATACTGGCATCTTGATTGGAATCCTCTAGCAGTGGCCAAATCTCTGTTCTTTGGCATTGTACCATCGGAACACTGTTTTCATCACTCTTTTACGGCTCAGGAGAACAATTAGAAGGCTGTGCCAGCTGTCACAGTAGTGTTTGTTTTATAATGGCAATAGGAAAGACTGTGTACTGTTGTTAAATAGCTTGTGCATGTAAATTGAGTACCTTTTGTTGCTGTATGTCAAACTATTGTACTGCAACCAGTGCTTTTATCGAGAATCAATGAACTAAAATATCTTGAAAGAAGTTAATCATGTGTCGTCTTGTTAAACTGTTTAGCTGACCACAAAAATGTGGAGGGCAAGTGACACATGGTAAGAAATCTTGGGGATTTCAGTCTGATACCGTAATGAAGAAGGTGACTTCTGGGGTTTCAGTATTTGACAAAGGCGAAGAATAACTTGTGGTTTGAGAGAATTAGTGGTGCTGCTGGAGGCTGAGAGGAGGTGCTTGTTGGGGCCAAGTTGCCCCCCTGAGAACCATGGGGTAGCTTGCTTTGGCTGCAGGATCCACACTTGTGTGGCCATGGTACTGTTTCATGTGGAAGGGAAGATCTGTCCCTGATCTGTGCCCTGGCACTCCACAAGGAGGGTGGGTTTTTCTGGGGTATATGGATGAAAGTAATCCCTGATGCTCTGACCACACGTTCTAAAAACTTAACTGAGAAGACAGAGTCCCGTTTGTTTTCTGGTATCTTCTCCCTCATTGACAAAAGGAAAAACAAAACACTGCAGGCTTGTTCAGAGACTTCAGTATTGCTCTGTTTTTTATTCTATCAGTTTTCAATTCCTGTGTTAACAGGATTTTTTTTTGCGTTGAAGGGCTGGTAGACCCAAAATTGTATTTGAAATACTGTCTTCTATTGTAACTTAAATTATAAATGTATTTTTGACTGTATGTTATCTCTAGGAACAAAGAACATGCATCTGATAATAGGGTTACCCAGATCTTCTTGCCAGTATTTTCTCATGCATGTACTTTTACATAAATTATTTGAATTCAGACAACATATTTTGTATTGTCTTTAATTAAATTGTTGAACTTTCTGTAAACTTTTGTACTACAGCAAAGCTGTTCTGTGTTTCTTTATTAGACCAGATGCTGGAGGGGAAATGTTAATAATATCCTGTGGGTATTCAGCCTCAGTTATACAAATCAGGAATTTATTATATTTAAGGTGTAAGCAAGTGGTCCTTTGTCACTGTCATAGGAAATACCACCATGGAGTGGTACTTCTGTCTCTTCATGCTTGGAAGAGAGCAATTTAAATAATTAAAATGTTTGCATGGTAAACTGGTGGTGTTTGTGATTAATATTAATCGGAAGTTCACTTGGACTTGAACTTTTGGGAATTGATTGAGGGGTTTTTGTGTGTAAACTAAACCATTTTGAACTTTCATAGACTTTGGAGCTCCTCCATTTTTTAAATTTTTTTTTTTTTTACTCCTTGGTCAGTCCCTTTTATGGATGTCTGTGCAAGAGGAAGTGCTGTGAGTAAAACATCTGTACTGGAATGATGGTCTCATCTCATTTTGACAACCTGTAGAGATTGGCTGTTACTTTATTCTGGTTGTGTAGTCGAACTCTTCATTAATGTTGTTCAGAGAATCTGTCACACTTCCACCCAACATTTCCCTCTTCTTGGTCTGATCTTTTACAGGGTTTTGTGATAAGCTGACAGCGAGCAGTATATAAACTGAAGGCCTTAATAAAGTATGGAGAAACTATCACCCTGCTCTGAGAGTCTTATGCCTCTGGAATTTTTCAACCTAAAAGATTAAGAAAATAGCTAGACTTCATAACACAAATTCAAGCTCCCATTTTAAAGTCTTTATTAGATGTTTGTTAAGTCTTTTCCCTTGTCTCAATGTTCAGGACCCTTGGCATCCAGAGTGTTGATTCAAAATAGTGTTGAGGACAGGGTGGGGAGATGTGGATGGAGGGTTTTGGGCAAACCTGGAATTTTAAAGCCAGGCAGGATAAATGCAGAAGGATTTTTTAATTTTGTTTTGGAAAAAAGGTGTGTGTGTTGGAGGGCTGATGTAGTACTTCTGCAAGTAAATGATGCCAAGGTAAGGCAGGCAGGAAACAGTTCTGACTTAAGTCTTCAACTTAGTAGTGCACAGCTCTGTGAGCAACTGGCTTAAAGAACACTGCAGCATAAATTCTGCTTCACAGTCATGAGTTGCTCCTTCTGTGTATGTGTGCAAAGACTTAAGTTGCTGTGAAATACCAGAATTATTTGAGACCTTAATTTAATGCATTTTTTTGTCCATTTTGTGTTCTGTTCTTGATACCCTGCTTATCAGAGTGTCTTGTTTTTCTGTTGTTATGGAAAGGGCCTTATACTTTTGCCTGGAGAGCTTAAGCACTTCCAAACATGTGAGTATTGATTTATCTGTTTGAAAATAAATTACCTTGTTATGGAATATGAAATGTCCTGAATGGAACCATCCGCTGTGTAGAAAACATGGATCCAAAGGGTAAGGTTTGCCATATGGGACCTACTGCTGCCATTCCCGTTGAGAAAAGGTTTCCACTGAGCAGTACCATAGAAAAATAACAGGGAGCGCTTCCTTTGCACAACACTGCTGCTTGGGTTTGGCAGGGTGATCTGTTTGCACTGTGGTGATCCCTTGTAGTTTTGCTGAAAATGACTTGTCTGTTACTTCCAGCTAGTAACAAGCAGGAAAGCGAGGTGAATGAGTTTCTTCAGGGTCATTTTCCCTACATGGACATGTATAGAGCTCTTACTAAAAGAGAAAAAAACTATGATTTGCATTCATGGTACTTTCCTGCTCTCTGTGCCCCGAAAGTGCTTTTGACATGCTGGAACATTGGAAGATTCCAAAGAGCTGATGAGGCTTGTGTCCCTTAGAGTGGCTTTTCTGCACGTCTCAGCTATTGAACCATAGAAGGTACCATCAAAGGAAAAATGATAGAAAAGGACAGGGGTCCTTGAACAGGAAGAAGAGAATGTTTAAAGGTGATTTACCTTTGCAATACAAATGCCAAGTTACCAACGACCACACCAAAAGCCAGTTGGATATTTAAAGGGGAGCAACCTCTTTTGATGAAGTTTCAGGTAGGCTTTGATGCAGACCTGTGACTGATTTTTTTTCTCTGCATGGTTTCTCCTATTAGTTACTTGCCCCTTTTTGTGTTAGGAACACTGAAGGGTATCATTTTCCTTCTACACAGTTTGCTCCCTGAGAGCCCCACAACCTCTAAGGAATGTCAGGAAGTGGGGAAGAGTCTGCAACCAGAGTCATTGTTTGCAGAAAAACACGTCCAGAAGAGCCCATGCTGTGATAGGTGGTCTCATCTTCATTTGTAGTCCTCATTTGCCTTGTAAAGGCAGGCAGACAGTGGGATAGTTTCTCTGGGAAAAGAAATGGTTTTCTTGGATTCTATTCATTTTTGGCAAGGGTTATTGTGCTGACATACTGAGGAACAGGGCTGTGCTTAATGAGGATATTAAAAAAAGAAGAGGTTCCTCCTAAACTCCATTGGAAACCTTAATGTCTCATGGGATAGTCACCTCCTTATCTCTCCAGTAGATGAAGGGCCTGGCTGTATGTTTTGGCAGATTATTATAAAGTCCTAGGAAAGCTATAGGCAGTTGCATGTCATTTTTCTGCAGGTTACTGAGATGACGTGTGAGGAGTTTGGGTACTTGTGAACTCAGTCACATTGTGGATATCCTTCAGGCTTCAAGGCTCTGTTTTCAACTGTCTGGGTGATTCTTTCAATGGGATTTCCTTGCCTAAATGTAGACTTCCCATGCTGCAACTGAACCACTCCATGTGTTACACGGCTTGTGACCCCTTTGTGTATGGCAGAACCAGTCCTGCAGAGTGTATTTTGTCTGATGCAGGTGTTGCAGTTCAGGGTTGGATTGCGCATGTGCTGCAGGCAGGAAGGTACTGGCTTACAGCATCTGCACCAAAAATACAGTGCTGATGTTAATTCTTACAGTCTTCTAGTATTCTCTAAGCCATGGTGAGTATGTGGAGTGTAGTGGAGTTTCAGCCCTGCCTTTTGCCTGGAATTTGCACAGGTTTTGATTGGTCTGGCCTATGCCATGTTGCTTTTGGTCAGTGAGATTAATTGTGCAATTAGCTTATGCCATGCAATGAAAGAGTTTATTTCCCCATGAAATAAGTGGTTCATTGGATGGAAACTGCTGACTGTTTCAAAGCAAACCGACCTTGTGGGTGGAGGTAGCAAATGGGGTGACAGGGAAACAAATGACTTCTTTAAAACTTTCCAGCAGGGTAGAGCTGCTCCTTTCTTGATGGCTGTTCTCTCTGACATTCCATGTCGGCAGCAAATTACAATTTATTTTTTTTTTGGTTTTCATTTCAGCTGCTATGACAAATGATGCCAGTGTTCTGTGTCGCGCAGCAGTGGGGATCTCTGTTGTAAATTACTTTGCTTGAAAAATGCAGTCTGCTTAAATAAACAGATTGTTCAACAAAAAGAAACTTAAAGCATACTTACAATTAACCTGCTGCTAAAATCTGTCAGCTTGGTGTTGCTGAAACTTGGTATAATGCAAGGTAGGCCAATGGTGTGATGTATCAAAAAGTGTTACTAATGAATCATTAAGAGAATTGTGTCCTACAAGAAGTTGTGCTGATTTTCATTAATGTTCTGCAGCTGCTCCCTCTCAGTGCTGGGTTTACTTTTTTCTCCTTGAGGCACTTGTGGTTTTGATGCCATGGTGGAGGGCACATAATGAAACATCAAAAAAATAACTGCAAAAGAAGAGAACACAGAAAGGAAGTAAACCCTCCCTTCAAAGAAATGCAAACAAATTATTAATTTCATTAAAATACCTTAAATAGGAACACCAGCAGTGTTTCAGTCTAAACCAGCTACTATTGATGGTTGCAAAAATAGACGGTTTCTGAGTTCTAGATGATGAAAACCCCTTTAGTGCAGGTCCAGTATTAACTTGATTCTGATTTAAACTGAGTTCTAGTAAAGAGAAATTGTAGATTCCACATGGTTTATTTATTAATCTTTCTATTTTCCCATTATGTAAGTTTAAGTGCTTCTCATATGTGCCAGCAGCCTGTGAAAGTGCAAAAGATGCTGTTTCTGCTCTGTGCTTGTTATTGTAAATGATTATTGAGAACAATAGAGGATAGGGTTTTTCCCCTATCTGATAACATAATACCCATCATACTTAAAAAGTATTGTTGTATGGTTCCTAGTTGGATAAATGCTGTTAAGATGGTGTCACACATAAACCGCTCACTCTGAATCTAAAATAGGAATAGCTGTTAGGATGCACTTTCTTTTCCCCATTAAAGGCAGCCTGTGCTTCACTTTGATTAGGTAGGTGATGGTAATTATTAGTGCACTTTGATTTGACTGTTTCCCTTAAAAGACCTTTCCATCCATGACAGAAGATACAATGGCAGCAAATTGTTATCTGTGTGGTTTCATAAATTTTACTTCCTTCTTGCTTTCTGACCTAAACATGCAGCCTCCTGTTGCTTTCTGTTAGGACATTGATCTTTTGTACATCCTGGTGAGGTGGCCCTAAATGTTGTGGAGGAAACATTTTTGGTATAATTCAGCACCAGCATAATCTGGCTTGTCCCTTCAATTCATGTAAATCAAGTTAAAAATGTTCTGATGAAAATCCTGTCTCTGTGATTCGCTATGACTCATACATGCTGGTGATCTGGGCTAGTCAAGTTATGAATCTCTATTTCAGTTCCTGTAGTTTTTGTAGGAGATATTTAGGAAATCACCCTGAGTCATCATTTAGGATCCAGCTCTGTGAGTGGATGGGCTGGGACTCTGTTACACACGTGCAGCCTGTAAGCCTGGCCATGGCAGCAAAGGAGGTGTGATGTCCACGTTGCAGCAGTGCCATTGCAGGCCCTGAGATTTGCCATGTAGAATCACAGAATATCCTGGGTTGGATGGGAGCCACAAAGATCCTGGAGCCTGACTCCCATACACATTGATGGCCCCAACAAGCTCAAGTATAGTTGGCATAATTCCTGTGGTGAGCAAGTTCGCTCATGGGGCAGCCCACATTTTGCGCATGGAAAAACAGACAAGAGGGCAAGGACAGCAACTCAGAGGCTGGAGAGCTCCTGTTGCTAGAAGTACCTGTTTTAGAAAGAATCAGTCTGCTACAGGAAGAGTCTTAGGTGTTTTCCAGCATAGTGGGGTTTGTGCCTCTGATAAACTCTCAGTATGCACTGTAGTTTTTGCAGATTTTATCTCACATCCTCTAATCTTGTTCTGGCTGAAGTTTGCAGGTAGCTTCCCTTTGTTATGTCGGTGATGTGGTGATTGTTCTTATTTTCTCCACATTGTACGAAAGTGCAGAGGGAGTGGTGGTGCCACAGATGGTTAAAACAAAAGGTGGAAGAGTTTCTGCATTTCCTCAACATGCTTTTTTCTTTGCATGGAGATGCTCTGGAGATGTGTGAATGCTAGGAAAAATTTTAAAAGTATCCATAGCTGTTGCTGTCCGTGAATGACAGAATGACAGAATACACCTGGCAGAATTGTGTCTGAGATGTTGCAGGCAGGGTGACACTGTAGCTTTTTTACAAACTGTGTTCTACAGCTTTGATGTATCTTGCTTTCAGTTGTGTGGGTTTTTTCCCTAACCTTAGTATTTAACTGTTCTCCAGTTTGCTGCTTTGAATTAGTACTCCTCAGTGTGTCATACTGAGTAATTCCTCCCCATGGTAAGTGTATATGCATATTGAAAAATATTCATCTGTTGGAAAGATATCCATTCTTTTAAATACACTTAGTCACTGTTGGAACATAACCACTCTTCTCTGTATATCGCATTAATCCCCTGTAGTACTATTCTTTCTGCAAGTAAATAAGTTCCATTTTCCTGTGCTTTAAAACACAGGGTGAAGTACTTCAGTGATTGCCACAAGATAGCTATAACAAATAGGAAAATTTACTGCAGTTATTTTCCCTTCTTCCTGATACTCCTGTCTGTGCAGTCAAAACTCTGTCAGCCTTTATGTCTGCACAGAGGAAATGTCCTTCATTTTCACTCACCTTTCATTTTCCAACCCTGATGACTCTTAACACTGGTTGTTGCCAATTTTTTTTCTGCTTGTGCAATTAAATTTATTTTGTATTTAAAATGTTTGAATTTCCTCATAACCTCTTTGAATCCTTCTGACAGTATCTAGAGTTTTTGCAGACTGTAAGCAGTAGTTGAGGGTAAAGTGTATTTATTTATTTATTAACATTAATACTTTGCTTCCTGTCTTCTAAATGCCAGTTATGTCAAACTGTCCTTATTCTTGGCATTACTGGCCACCCATGCAAAACCAATATTTTTCTGCTGGTTTTCTCCACAGTCTGTGTCTCTGTTTTTTTTCTCCCCATAATTTTGAAGAACTATTAAATGTTCAAGCCACAGGAGCAAACTCTGGTTTTGCTGATCTTAGTGAATCAATTTATAGAAACCGGTAGTTTTGTCACATAATAACATTGCTGGAGGAGTCTGCAGCATGTCAGCTTGTCATTCTGTTTGCAGGGTAGGATTTGTCTCACTTAATTGTGGCTGTCTAGAAGTTAAACGTCCCTCTGAGCCATGCAGGGAGTCAGAGAGACAGCTCTGGAGGATGTTGCATCCCCCTGCCTCCAAAGAGGAAGAATAGCTGACTAACTGTAAGTTATGCCCCAAACTTTAGACTTGTGGGTAGGGTGAGGTAAATCCAGTATCGGCACTTTATGGCTTTTGAACTGTGTGCAATTTCTGGCTCCTCAGGAGCAGATCCTGTGCTCGTGGCATATCAGACTGTGGTGGCTGAGTTTGAAGATTTGTTGCCCAATCTGAATCCTGGGAGAAGGTGAGCCAGAGAAGTCTGTTGCACATCTGAATCACAGGGGTGACCCAGCCTAGTGAAATAGGCATTCGCAGATCTGGTGGATACCTCCTGGGGCTGTCTCACATTAATTTCCCTGACTCCTGGGACTCTTGACTATATGATGATTTTGATGCATGGCTTGTAGGGTCTGGAAGATGAGTGACTTTTGCAATCCATGTAAGTGAAGGGAAGAATAATAGTGGTGGATGAAAATTTATTTTAACATGAGTGTGCTCCAGACTTGGAGTAAACTCAAAGCTATAATAAAGTCTTTCACCTTCATCACTAAACAGTACTAAATTGAAAATAAAGGCATTATTTTTGATTGTGGTGTGGGATTGGCAGAGTGGCACTTCTGCTGGCAGACAATAAAAGGGCTGCTGTCCTTCAGTGGAAAAAGAAGGAGGCTGTTATGTTCTTGGCCTGAAAGAAATATAGTGCCTCATGCATACTGGGGGCTTGCCTCAATGTCTTAAGTGACTTTTGGAAAAGCAGCTCAGATTCTTTGCTAAACTGCTTTCACAGCCTCTAGTTCCCTGTTCAGCTTCGGAAACTTGGCAGAGCAGATTCTGGCAGTGGTGTACTAAGTCTTCTTCTAGACAGTTTGAAGCACATTTGACAGGGCTATATCCAGAACACAACAGTAAATGGAAAATGTGCAAAGGCTTCTGTGAAATTCAGTGAACAGACAGCAGGGCTCAGTGCAGTGGCTGCTGGTCTGATTCTCCACCAGGTGAGGTGCACAGATCGCTGTGGGCATTGTTTGTCTATATAAGGTGCATGATGGGTGTCTGGGAAACTGGGGAGGCTCTTTTTCCTGGAGCATAAACTCCAGTTAAACCTGAGCAGCTGCCACACAAGCACCCATTGTGTGCACAAGGCCTTGGGTAAACTCCTGCTGTGCTGAGGCCGCTCCAGTTTATTTCTTGTGATGAAGAAATACAAAAATTGTTTGAATTTCCTCTTAACTTCTTTGAATCCTTCTCACTTCTTTGAATCCTTCCACTGGCAGAGTGTAAGCCGTAGTTGAGGGTACAGATCTTACAGGCTCAACCAAACTTTCAGTTAAAGTTTGGTTAGGTCTGTAAGAACTGTACACAGGTACAGAGCATCTAACCATAGATACCCTGCATTTCTGCCCTCTGCAATGCTGTAGGAGTATTATTTGTCAATTCACTTGGGCTTTTAACATCAAAGTGCAAATGTTACTCCTAAGGATCCAGTCTGGTGATGCTGGAATCACTCAGGTGTGGAAAGATTCAGTTCAGTGTCTCTCTGCAGGAGTGTTCTGGGTAAAGGGTTCACTGTATCTGAGGTACAGCACCAAGAGTATGTAAGGTGTGAATGTCCCTTCAGTCTAGAGGATGAGGATTTACTGTGAGGGCACAGGATTATTTTTACCAAACAATTATAAAGATTTCTCCTTATGATAGGGGAAAATTGGGAGTTTTTTGATCACAAGTGTGGCAGATTTTGTCATGAAATTGAGAGAGGTTTTCCATCCCTGTTGCCTCAGTGCATCCTCTGCTTGATACACTCACATCATGTCGTGGCTGCAGCCCCCCTTGCTTACCTGATGTTTGCCCTCTAGTCATGTGGGTGAGGAGAGCTGCTGAAGAAGTTAATTCATTGAGGAGCTCCTGGCAGACAACATCAGTGACAGCAAAGGCTTCCAGCCAAGTCTGGCACCAGCAGAGACTGGGTCCATACCAGCAACAGGGAGATGTTGATGCTTTTAAAAGACAATTTGGCACTGGACACAAAACCAACTGCCATAGCAGCACAGTGCTAAGTCCAGCTATTCATACTGAATGCTAGATGCTGTGGAAGAGAGGCCTAAAAAAATTGTTAGAAGCTCACAACTGGGAAAAACTCTCACGGAGTCAGTGAGGAAGGAGAGGCAGGAGGAAAAGAGGAGAAGTAGCACTGAAAGTCATGGTGGTTGAAAAGGGATGTAGGCTTATTTCAACAGGGTGTGACATATGTGAGGGATGCCTGCTGCTGTGGGGCTTTACTTAGAGTGCACAGAATGGATGGGTCAAACAGGGAGGTGTGAGAGAAAACAGTGGTGTTAAAAACTGGGCTAATGGGGAGGGGGAAGTGGTGAGTGAGCAGGACAGAGGGCAGGCAATGAAGGAGGGGTGAGAATTCAGTTCTAAGAAATTGATAGAAACAAGGAAAAACTGCTTCAAAATGGTATCAAATTAACCAGCATATTAAAACCTCACAGGAATGTGTGGACTGTTGTGGATATTAAAGCAGGCAGCAGGAATGTGCCTTGCCAGTACTCTTTGGGCTCTGATAATGAGTGAAAAGATGCTTTGGTTGAGAGCTTGAGAGAGTGCATTTTATTGCTCTGGCTAACCTGCTTGAGTGAGTTTTGGACTCTGCATGGTTTTCCTTGTGATTTCAAGGTTGTTTTAGAAATGTTTGGCTTTTTGTTGCAATTTGGCAGAGATGTGCAGTTTTTTGCATTTCAGAATGGAAATTGAATAAACTGGGTGGAGAGGGGGTAATCTTTGCAGCTCAATAGCAGATAGAAGTCAAGAGATTTTCCTCTCAACTGGCTTCAAATGAAGCCATCTTCATTAACCTGCATATTTCAGAACACATACTTAGTCTTTATCATGAATCTTAATATAGATAATGAATTTAAGTCAAGAGGAAACAAGAATAAGTCGACAAATGAATGGCTGTGGCATATTCTTTTCACTCAAAACACGTTTATCTTGATGACATCTCTGCTGGAGCTCCAGAAAATGTGCTTTTCCAGGGGAGATATGGAAAGGAATTGCTACTTACCTGACTGTGTAATACAAACCTTACTCTGATACTAAATTGGTTATTCTTAAAGCAGGAATGTGTGTTGTTCTAGATGAGCATAAAACTGAATCACAATTCAAGGATCACCATTATTTAAGCTTTAAAATAATGTAATTTGTCCTGCAGCACGTGTGCCACTTCTCTCTAGTTCTAACTGAATTTGGGTACCCTTCCACAGAGACCATGGCTCAGTGGTGAAGCGGAGAGTGGCGGATGTTGTTCATCCTGCCTTTGGCAAGTGGGCAGTGAAGTGGACTGAAACCTGCCTGACTGGCTGGGCCCAGAGCCATCTCCAGCCAGAGGACAGTTACTACAGGTGGCCCAGGGGTTGATACTGGGCCCAGAACTGCTCAATCTCATTGTTAATAAACCTGGTTGATTGTGCTGCTGTCCCACGAAAGTGGGAGGAGTGGCTCATGCAGCAGAGTTGTGATGTCCAACCAAGGGATATGGCAAGTGCTAGCCCCAGGGAAGAGCAGCCCCATGCACTGCTACAGGCTGGGGCTGACCCCAAGAAAGACCCTTGGAGTCCTGGTGGAGCCCAAGATGACCATAAGCCATCAATTGCCCTTGTGGCAGAGGTGACCACCCATGTCAGGGGCCTGTGCCCATTGGTGGGCTCCTTCTTACAGGAGACATGGACATGCTGGAACAAATCCAGGAAAAGGCCACAAAGGTGGTTAAGGAATGGAGCATGTGTCATGTGAGAAGGCTTCAGAGAGCTGGGATTATTTAGTCTGGGGAAGTGAAGGTTCAAGGGGACCTTACCCATGTGTGAATACTTGATTGGGGGGAGGATAAAGAAGAGAGATCCAGTCCTCAGTGGTTCCCAGTGCTGGGACAAGAAATTATATTTAAGCATAACTAAACACCCAACATTTTGTTGTGAGAGTGATGGAGCACTGGATCAGGTTGTCCAGAGATATTGTGGAGTCTCCATCCTGGGAAATACTGAAAACCTGACGACACAGCACTGAGCAACATGACCCTGTTTTGAGAAAGAGGTTGAACTAAGCCATCTTACAGAGGTCTCTTCCCACTGCAGTCGTGATGTGATTCTGTGGGTAGGATATACTTTTGTTATCAAGTGGAAAAAAAGTAAAATACTGAAACTGCAGTTGTTCAGATGGTTTCAGTAAAAAATAGGAGAAAAATGCACTGTGTAGCTAAAAGCTCATTGGTAGTTAAAACTTGAAAACACTGCTGTGTTCAGGTCCATGTTTTGCCTTTTACAGGATTGCCAGTTCTTGTCAGAGGATCACAGAATCATAGAATGGTTTGGGTTGGCAGGAACATTAAAGATCATCCAATTCCACCCCTGCCAGCATGGACAGGAGATGTCACCCACTAAGTCAGGTTGCTCAGGACCCCATCCAGCCTGGCCTTGGAAGAGAATGGAGGGTGCTTGTTTTGAATTACACTAAGAGAGTTTTCGTGGTGGAAGCCTGGCTTGGAAAAAGTGACTTTCAATTTCCTAGCAGGATGAGCTCCTGCAAGCTGCATATCATGTGCATGGTGTTACCTTTGTGTGTCATGTGCCACAGCTGGGGGGGATTTCCTAGAAGAGCTTGGCTGTGTCTGTGCCTCCCTGCCAGCAGTAAACAGGACCAGATCTCTGTTGCTTTTTAAATGCATCTAATTTGTTGCTCACCTCCCTTTTTGAGTGTTTATTCCCAAAGGTGTTGGCTTTCTAAGTTGGTTGGCTCTGAGGAAGCTGGGGGTACAACAGCTGCAGGGTCTGTTCTCTCTGGAACAAGTTTCTTGGAACACATGTTGAGAAATGCAGTCTAAACCTTCAGTAGCTTGCAGTGCTTGGCATGAAATATCTCTGTGGGTCCCTTCCAACCCGAGGTGTTGTGTGATTCTCCTCTGGGCCAAGTTCATCTCAGTGCAACCACTGATTATTGTCTGTACTCTCTGGACTGTTCTCCTCCTGAAAGCCATTATTTTGTAATCAAGCCTGGAGAGTATTGATCACTGGAAGAGAATAACTTGGCAGGTTTTGAGGGCTCTGTTTGAACTGGAGGTGGCAGCAGTGGGAGTGGGCACTTCTTTCTGTCAGGAGGGGAGAGAAGAAAATGGAAGACTTATTTCTAAACCATCTTTGGCATTAATGTGTGGCTTAAAGAGTGGCTGGGGAGGCGATATAATCTGCAGTTGACTGTTGGTGAGCATAAGGAAAAGACTGGTTGCAGGGTAGGTGAAAAAGATGTTGGCAACAGGAGCTTCTGTAGTACCATTTTCTGAATAGTGATCTTCATTACAGGCACCCTCAGTATAACTAGTGTGCAAGTGGGCTGTGGGACCACAGCTGGAAAAGAGAATTTTCTTCTAAATGTATTTACCATTATGAATAAAAAAAGTGGGGAGGAGGTGGTCTTTTTTATTAATTAAAAACTGTTGCACATCATCAGCTGCATGCAAATATTGGAGAAGAGACATGTCTTGTGCACAGTGAGATATAAAAGCTACTGGAATAAAACTTGGAAAACATAAAGGCTGTTGCTTAATTGCAAATCAGCCCTTGTTTTCCCAGTGTGGGGAAGGCCATCAGACAGCTATGCTGACATATTCTGGTTAAACTGCTGTACCCCAAGCCACAGGGTGACCTTGGGCAGTGCACGAGCCTGACATGATGAAAACATGTTTTTTCCAGCTGTGTTAGAGTCCTGGATCTCAGGTTTCTTTTACAGTCAAGACTTTTGGGTCCATCTGGATGCAGTCCAAATTCACTATACTAAAGCCTGCATCCAAGCAGAGATCCTGCAGTAACCCTGTACCTTGGGGGTACATAAAATGATGCTTGTTCTGTGGGATTTTCTGCTTAAGCCATAGAAACTTCATGTTTACCCCTGTCCCTGGGGATGCAGGGTTGGATTTGTCCATCAGGAAAGAAGTCCTGCTACTCCTGCATCGACAAGAAGGAGGTAGACCCTTTCTTCTTCACCCTTTCTTCCCTGACTTTCACAGCACTCATGGCAGCCAGGCCCTTATCCTATCCCTGACCAGCAGCCCTAGGGGTGAGTGATGAAGTCATTTCCCAGTGGGACAGAAAACTGTTCAGGATGGGCTAATTTCCCTGTGTTTCCTCAGATTGTGCTGATACTCAACCCTACAGCGCCATCTCAGTACTCAGTAACATTCCGGCTGGTGCAGAGCTGGTGAGACTTGTTTTCTCTGGACTCAGGCTGGACACTGCAGGAGGCTTTCACCAAGCACTGGGGCAGGAGGTAGGGAAGAGTCGGGGTTCAAAATACACAAGAACAGAGACAGTGATTGCTATGAATCACAGTTGCCCTGGTGGAAGGCCCACTTAGGGTGGGTCAGGCCTGAATATTTATGGATAGCTGCAAGGACCTAAACTGGAAATTTGGAGGAAATCTGAAGATTTCCAGAAATTCTGAAACTCAGGAGAACTGCAGCTAACAAATCCTCTTGTGTTTATCCTTAGAGTTTCCCAGGGGCCAGCTGCATCAGTATGAGCCTCCATCAGCAGCCACAGCAAGAGTTGATATTTGCTGTTGGCTAGTTCGATCCCATTTTCTGGAAGCTGAACTGCTGGAGAGAGCTTCTTTCCCTTGGTGTCTGAGGGTGCCTTGGACTCTGAACGCTTAAAATTCAGCATGAAATGAGGCTGGTCTTTTTAAATGCAGGAAGGTTGTTGCTGACAAGTGTTTGTGACAATGTGTAAACAAACGAGATGATAGGGAGCAAGGAATGTGTCTGTGGTTATAAAAGAAAATGTAAATATTATGCTTAGAGAGAGGTAGAATTGTGTAGCAATCAGTTCTCCAGGCTGTTGGTGCCTACCTTTTCATGAAGATTTCCCATTTGGGGTAATCATCTGCTGTGCCTTTGTACAGAGGTATTTCAGGTTGTCATTGAACCTGACCCTAGCGCTGGTCAAGACCAAGAAAACACAAAGACCAGAGGTGAGCAGATCACCAGAAGTGAGCCTATGAGAACAGCAGCATTACGGAGAAACCACAAGCAGCATTCACCCATTCAGACGCTCGCTCTCTAATAAGGATGCTGATAGAAAAAGCATTTAGCTTTCTGGGGTAATGAGAAAAGAGAATGGTGAGACTTAGTTGCCATTTGAGAGAACAGGAGCAGAGAGGGCTGAGAAGTGTGCTGGAACCTGTCTGCTGGGGCTGGGGTACAGCCTGGGCTTGAGAGCTGGGAGGAGGAAAAGGAGTGAGGTGAAGGGAGACTTTCAGAGATTGCTTCAGAGTAGCCCATCTTTGGCAGAGAGAATGTCTTTGGTGAACCATTAAGACCAAACACAGACATGTTGCTGAGCTGTACTTGCAACAGAGATGCCCATGATGTCACTTACCTTTTGCATAAGGGGGACTTGAGAACAAATACAACTTGGAGGCAGAATGAAGACTATGCAGTTCAGTGAGCAATCAAATTTTATTTCCGTTTTTTGAAATCTCTGTAAGGATTGCTGTAAATTCTTGGGCATCACCTTGGAATTTTTGGTATGCACATGAATTAATGAATAGCAAACAAGAGGGCAAAATGAAAATCTGTGAACCATTAGTTATAGCTCCGGAAGAGAGAGCTGTCTCCTGGGTCCCACTAGCAGATTTTCGTGGAGTACAAGGCCATTTGCACCAGGGCTGCTCAGCAGTTGAGAGCTCAGGACAGACTCACAGTCACCACAGTGTACCTGCAAGTCTCATGTGGAGAGTCTCTTCCATGTTTTTGAGAATAATGGGCTGGTTGCATGGGTATGATCTGGGTGTTTCCTGCATTTGTACTGCAAGCCACTCATCCGTCACAGATGATGGACCGAAACTAAATGGTCATCACCTGTATGTGGGCATTTAAAATGTTTTGTATTTCGCAGCATTTCACATTAGCTGGAATAAATTCAATCTTCAGATGGAATTTTTTCCCAGCATAGAGTATAGTTTCATCAAAATGGAAATGTTTGCCTGATACCTGCTGATTTTCATAGGTCTCTAACTGAAAGATTTCTTTTCTTCCATTGAAATGCCTAAGTGTTTCCTTTAGACTTAGGTCTGCAAAGAAGTTATTGTATTCCCTTTGGTGTAATACAATATTCAAACCTGAATGAGTGGAAAAGATGCAAATGAAAAGTGCCAGAAGGACAGAGACAGACTTTGTTCTGTAAGAAAGGTGTAGTTTCTTGTCGGAGGCACTACTGACAATGTTTGTGCTGATTAGTAATACATTTTTAGGAGAATTTATTCTAAATTCCTCAGTACCTCAGCTGTGATGATGTTTGATCCTAAGGTATGGTGTATTTAGGGGCTTTATTGGTAGGGATTTGGAGCAATTGTGAGATTACATAGTCTGATCTCATAGACTTCTGGAATTTTACTTTATTATTCTCTTCTAAATTCTGTGTCTTGTTCCCTTAAACTGACACTTGATGCATTGTGTTGGAATGCAACAGATAGAGGTGGACTATAACGTGAGATAAACTCTGAGCACAGAGGAAGAGAATAAATGAATGAATGCAAGAGGTGAGCAAGGTGATGCATTTGGAGGCTGCTGCTTTTCTGAGGCACAGAGGAGGAACCTGGCACATGTCACAGAGTTCCATCTACCTCCCCCTTCCTTTCCAGAGCGTGGAGGGGATGCGTGGAGGGCCCCAGACCACCTGCTGTGGAGGTTTGGTGCAGAAGGTGCCGTTACTGGTGACTTTCTTTCCACAGCCTCCTGCTCTCAGAGCAGTATTTCCGTGGACCACCAGGACACCGGCATGGCTGGGTGCTTGGGACCTGACATGCCAAAGGGACAATGTTCTGCAGTCAGCCCCAAGCAATTTGTTTTGAAGAGACACTGTTGTTTTGTAAAGATACCAGGCTCTGGATGGAGTCAGGATGTGGATTTATTTATTCAAATTAATTCACTTGCTGGCAAGCAGGATAATTCCCTTTCTGGGCACTGCTGCAGCACTTACCATGGTGCCACTGCTCAGTGCTGAAGTAAAGAAAACCCCTTCAGGGTGATGCTGTGTAACGCCCCAAAAATCTTGCTCAATGAGACACTTAAAAGGGCTTAGTTGTTAATGTGCTCTGAGTTAGACACACGGGAGAAATACCAATGATATTCTCAAGAGGTCAAAATACCAAAAAGAGCTTTACTGGCCACTTTAGAAAATCAAAGAACTTCCACAAAAGATTCAGAGCAGCATTCAATCAACATAAAACACTCCTCAAAGCATTAAGTTAGCCCATTCAACTATCAAACTATAAGCCTCTCTGATTTTAAGTTTCTCAAAATCTCAAGAAGAGGGAATTAGAAGAGAGTGAGAAAGACAGAAAAGATACAGAACAGACATAACTACCACTCCTGGTTCCAGCTGTGTTCAGCTGATCGAAATTCTAAGAGGAGGTGGGGTCAAGACACGTGCTTGCCTCTTGTCTCAGGTTAAATACCCTTTGGCTTTCCTGGACCCTTCCCTCAGGTGGGACTTCAGCTCACTTGGCCTCTCAGGAGCTGGGCAGGGGCTCCAGAGGTGGGTTGGAGTGTGCCAAGGATTGGTGGCCCCTGCAGAGCTGTTATACATGCGGGGTGGGTGGGGGGTGTGGGGCAGGGCATCGCCTCAGCAGAGCCAAGGCCTGACCTGCCCCTTCCCCTGACAGTGCCCGAAATACTTTGAGCCAGCAGCACTTCCAGCCTCTCACACCCTGAGGTGCTGCCGTGCCCATGGGAGGCACACGTGAACAGCTGAGCAGAGCGGGGTCACAGAGAGGTGGCCCTGTGCTGTCCCACCGGGGCACAACAAGGGTTGCACGTGGGATGTGTCCAGCCCCAGCTGTGTCCCAAGGTACAGTGTAAGGCTGGGACAAAAGCTGCCTCCTTTCCCAGCTGTATATATTTGCATGCAATCTTCTTTCTGCTCATAATTTTTCTACACCTTGACTTAGCAATTTCTGTCTTTCATCTTTCTCCAAAATTGAGTTCTTTTGACTGGAATGGAGCAGAGGAATGAATAACCTGAGAAAAGATGGAATGATATCATGGCTAAGGCAGCTGAATGCTTTGTTCAATATATTCATAACAGACTAAAACAGGGAATGAACAATGGCAGTAAGCTCTTGGGGGCAGTAAAAACACCAGACCATGTGTGAAGAATTGGAGAAAGATCTTTGAAGGCAGAGTGACTGGGCAGAAAACCATGAGATTCCAATAATTATAATTGTACAGGGATATACATAGTGAAAACCAATCCTAGCATCATGTACAAAATATTTGGCTCTGAGCTGATAATGGCCATGCAGGAGTGATTTATCTGGTCTGTGATAGCTTGTCTTGTGAAGACATTGCGTTGGTTGCTCAACAGTGGTCAAAAAAAAAGTCAAGATGCCCAGGAATTAGTAGGAAGAGGACAGAGCAGCAAATTCTGGGTCTCCTGAGCAATCTCAGGCAATCAGGCTAACAACCAACTCAGAATATGGAAAACTCCAGTCAAATGTGTTGTGTAAGCAATTAAGTAATGGTGTTATTAATAAGGGTATGGCTATATTGGTGTACAGGCAAAGCAAATTCATACCCTAAACCCATTAGACATTTATCTGTAAGCATCGCTGCTGGTGTTGTGCACAGCAGAAAACTCAGTGATGCAATCTAAGTTTTTACTGGCTCAAATTCAAGTCTGAGTACATTATTCAAAAGTAGCAAAGGTACCACTGAATTATTCAGGGCTTTCTGAGCAAGTGTTGAAAACCCAGTAACACCACACTAACTTCAGTGGGGCTTTTTTATTACGCTACAGCCTCCAAAGCCAGGGCCATCTAGCTGTTGCAGCTATTTCTCTACAGGCTTGGTAGGGGAAAACAAATATTTGATGCATAAAAATACACAAATAATGAGACATCAATGGCTTTTCTTAATCAATGGCTTAATGCATTGCAGCTTGTTTGCACATTTCCAACACCTTATGGAAGATGTCTAAAAGTGGTGTGGCAGGTGCTGGTAGCTGAGATGGCAGCAGGACCACCCTACTCTGGCTCTTCTGTGTGTTCCTGGAGGAAAAAAGTCTCAATCCTCTCCTCCTGAGAAGGCTAAGACACCGAGACAATCTCCCTGCTCACACACAGTGCTCCCTCCTCTTTGCATCCAGGGCAGAGTGAGCACAGTGGGTGCTGCCAGCAGATGCAGGTGTTGCTGCAGAGCAGTAAGGAGCCCTCATTTCCAGAGATTGTAAGATATGTCTGGTGTTTGTTAAAGGCTGAACATTATTTACCCTGCAAATGAGATTTATAGAATTTTAAAGAGAAACTCTATGCCTTTGGGGGGAAAAAGATTTTATGTGTTATTTTCATGGTTACTGAATTTTTAAAGCTTTACTTAGTGGATCACATTTTCATCTGGCATAAATATTGTGCTATGAATGTGAAGCATATACTGGCCTTTTGCCAGGTGAACATCTGACTTTTTATGTAATTTCCAAAGATCTGTTGTAAAAATGTTTTCTTGTTTTTCTCAATGCAAGAATTTTATTGCAAGGGGAGAAGGTAACTGGCCAGTTATGCATTCATCATTGACTGAAAGACAATATAAATAATGAAAACAGGTTAAAATGTGTATTTGCTTTCTCAGAAGCCTTGTTATGTTCTCTAATTGCATAAATACACAACTTTGGGTCAGGTTTCTGGCTATTGGAACTGGTGGTTGATGTAGAAGGTATTCCCTTTCTCAATATTTAGAGGCATTAGAGTGCAAGCTGTCCAACTTGGAAACAGAGCTGCTGGAAAGAGAGCTGGTGAGAAGGTCAGACATAAATTGTATCTTTGGGAAAATTACTGCTGGCTGAGAAAATATCATTTGTAGAACAAGACAAAACATTGTGTCTTAATAATTTAACTGAACAGGGAAATGAAAGTGCCCTTTTGATGCTTTTTTGTTTTTCCTGTCTGTGTGATACAGACCTGTGGCTCTACTAGTTCTGCTTCCCAGAGTGAAGCCCCCCTGGTTATCAATGGGTGTCATTCAGCTTGCTGAAAAAAGCCACAGCAAAAGTCTGATTAAATTCTGTTGATTTCACTGGAGACCTTTGCCGACCTACACTGTCCTATTTCTAAGAGGTGATGGGCATCACGTGGCAAGACTCTACCTGCAGAAGTCCCCGGGAGTTTCTGTGTCACACAAATGTTCAGCAAGGTGAGGCCAGCACAGGTAGCTGGCCTTTCTCACGCTGATAAGGTGCTGCAGTTGTCTCTGGCATGGTCTGAATGAACAGTGCTAAGACTGTACTTCCTAACTGAATCGCCAATGGCTCTGTCAACAGGCATCATTCAGGACTCCTCAGCATATTGCTGACATCCTGACAGCTCTTAGATATCCACTTAAGGATCTCATTGCTCAGCTTTTCAGGGGCCTCTTGCCCAGCAGGACCTTGGCCATTTTGGAAAGACCTTCGCAAAAGGATCCGTAATTTTGTAATTTTATTTTCTCTCTGGTGAAGGTGACCTTAAATACCCTTATATTCATGGACTCAAATCTTCAACTCTGAACTAAGTGCATTATACCCTAAAACCATTCCAAATAGCCAAAATAATTTTCTCTATTTCATTATAAGTTTCCTTGGCTAGCTCTGTCATGTGGGCCCTAAACTGATTGTTAAATAGTCAAACAAAACTGTTTTTATGCCTGTAAGTTAAATATATGTTAAACATATCTCACAAATTAAATTTCCCAGTTAAGCCTGGATATACCTAATCCATTCTAATCCGTCTTTTCTGTGGTTATCCGTACAGATAAGAATTCTTATTAAGCAGTCTGATTTATCTCTCTTTCCAATGCCTTTCAGATAAAATAATAATAATTTTTTTCTATTATGACTTATTATTATGCCATTAAAAATGATGAGGAAACATTAGATTTAATCACCTCAATGTTTCAAAAGCAAAGTTTGATTGATGGGCTCCCAGGATAGCTTCTCAAAATACTAAGTTCTTCATCTATCTTAACACAACATATTGTCATGACACATTTTTATTAGGCAGGTAGCAGTTATTTGGGGAAAGAAAAAGTGCTCTTGAATATCTTATCTTCACTTTTAATTTCTAGGTCTGAGTCTGGCTGTCCAGCATTTTACTTGACAAAGCAATTAAGTCTATCATCCTGAAAGGCCACATTTGGTTTGGTTCAGCCTTGTGCTTTTGGTAGTTCAGTCTGCTTAACTTCTATAAGTGGAAACCATCCTTCTTGCTGGTGATCTAATCAACTGATTTAATGCTTGAACCATGTCTGTTATAATTTACTTTCTTAAAATTCACTTTTTAATTCCCTAGCCTGTTAAAAAAAAGTCATCTGGTTGGTTGAGGTGAACTATAGTGAGTCAGAATGTCTTTTGGGTATGAATCATCATTACATCAGTAGTAATGACAGAAAGGTAATACTGCCTATAATTTAAAACTTGAGAACAATTGTAATTTCTGCTATTTTACACTGGAAACCAAGCTGACCTATAAAATTTGTCAAACAAAGCTACAGGACTGGCAAAAGCAGACAAAGCAATAAATGAGCAAATAACGCTTTTGATCAATGCTTTGTGCTTTTTCAAAGAGGATACTTTTCAAGCTCATTTTGCTGTTACTAAAAAATGTTTGCCTGTCTTTCTGTTGTTAGTTTTTTTTTAATTGAGGGTAGAATTAGACTCATCATGTCTAGCCACATCAAGCCCTTCTGCCCCCCATATTTAGTGGAGGAAGGGAGACCTCTCTAGAGATGAGCTATTGCACCCACACAAATCCCTGTGTAAGGATGTGCAACATCTGCTTTTGGAAGAACGCAGACAACTGCTGGACTCGTGCTTGTCTTTTGGAACAGCTAAATTTCAGTGAGATAAACTCTGCCTGTAAGCAAGTCTAGCTATCAAAATGAAACAAAATTTCGTTTAGAATCACAGAAAAGCGTTTAACTGGTGCCCACTTAAATTTAAGAAGTTTAGATTCTCTCTTTCAGATATGTATCTGGCATAAATATTTTATTTACATCAATCATATGGGTCCCCACAACAAAATGTCTTCATTTTATTTCTGTCATACTTTCACAGGCAAAGGGATGGACTTTAAAACTCCATACCAGTACTTTCTGTTGTATCTTTTTGCTGTGAAATTAGTTTGCTTAGTAACATAAATCCAGCTGCTCAGATTGGGAAATATGCAGGGTGAGTTCTTCTAGGAGCTCTAAAAATATAAAAACTAATACTTAAGTCTCTAACAATCTGCTTTAGGATCTCATTTGCTAGGAAAGGATGTAAAACCCTGTATCTCTCGGTGAAAGCTGGAAATGCTTACCCTGGGTGGAGGAAAGAACCTTTGCCTTTTCATAAACATGGACTGCCAGAACTTGTCAGTTCAGCCCCAGAAACCAGCCACTAGCACAACTGGGACAGGTAAAGGAGACTAATTAATGCATGGCTTTCCAGATTGCTCACTTGATGTAGGATCATCAGTTAGCCTTATTAATGTGATGGCGGCAACTCACACCTGTAACTTAAATGGGTTTGTGCCCTCGTCAGTGCTGGGGAGCAGAGGGATGTGTGACAAGCCACAGCTGCCCTGCTTGAAAAAGGAGTAGCAGAAGGCAGGAATTGTCTTCTGTACAGAGGGGATGTGACACAATGAGGGGGCACAAGCACAACACAGATACAAACAAGCATCTTGTGCCTCTGCTGCTGTCCTTGCTGTGGGAGCTCTTCTGCTCTCTCCTTTTGTAGAACATTAACATCATAATGCAGGCGGTGAAGCAGCACAGCAGCAAGAGGTTTAGGAAGGAGCTGAGGTGAGGTGTGTGTGTAAAGACAGGTGAGTGTTTTTCCCTGGGCAGATGGACTGCAATTAGTGACAGTCCAGGTCCTTCCATGGACAAAAGCATTTTGATCTGAAAATGAAATGGCAAAAAAAAAAAGAAAAAAACATGCTAAAGTGACCGCAGAAATCTTGCACTGGTGTTTAGTGCTGGAAAGTTATTTTCACCACATGTCCTGTGGTGGCAGAGGGAAGCCACTTGTTTGCTGCAGGAGCAACAAGTAGCAGCTACTTTCAACAACCCAAATGCCTGTCAGGTGTTCTGATATGCTGTGCTACAAGACAGAAGGAGCAATGCACTGGAAAAATGAATAGAGCAATGAGTTTCTGATGGAGCAGTCAAAAAGTATCATGAAGCTTCATTTCATCCTAGTATAAGAAAGAAATTTTTTACAGTGAGAACAATCAATCACTGGAACAACCTCCTCAGGGATGTGGCAAAGTCCCCATCAATGGAGGTGTTCAAGGTGTGATAGGATATGGTGCTAGGTAATTTCGTCCAGGCCCCTCTTTCCACAAAAGGTTGTCCCAGGTGACCTTTCAAGGTGCCTGCCTGCCCTGGTCTATGATTCTAAAAGTGATAGCCCTGGGTGACCTGGGCCTGGATGTGGGTATGTAAGAGCCATGAATTTGTTCTTGGGATCCAACTCCATGTTGTTCTGATAGAATGTTTCTGCAGAATTGGCACTAAACTTTCTTAGGGCACAGTTGCTGCTGAAAGATGCCAGCAAGAGACATTCTGCTTCAACCTTTGATTGCCCATAGCAGAATGTACCAGAGAACTCTGATGAGTCAAAAGGAAATACATTGCTGCTGTTCCTGTGCAGGAGTAATTTCTACCTTATTTGATAGAAAGCCAAGCAGCGCAAATCTTACCTGCTTCCATCATTTTCCACACTGCAGTTTTGCACGCTTGAAATTCAATTTTGCTTTGGTTGCTTCACAACACCAGATTAACACATCATTAATGAAATCAGAAGCAATTTTTCCCTCTGAAGCCTCATGCATTGATTAGTTGGGAGATGGCAGAAGAAGAAACAAATGTTTGTATCTCCCATTCCACTGTGCACGTTGCTGATTCTCATTCCAAACACGTCCTAGTGACGCATCCCACAGTGGGGATAGCACAGTGTGAAGGAGAGGTGTTCAGGATAAAGATCAGCAGTGCTATTTATCAGTCTTGTATTTGTGAGCTAGTGAGACTACAGAGTCTCTACAAAACTACAAAACTCCAGTCCCACTTAGTGCACTAGTGTCATTGAACGTGTGTTACTTCAGCCTAGACAGGTAACTAGAAAACAGCAGGAGAGGCTTTAACTAGCCCAGGATGTTGTGATTCTCCTTGCTGCAGCCACTGTAAGTACAGATTCTCTGCAGCACCAAGGCACTGCAAGGAAAGGGCCAGGGGAAGCTCAGGAGCTCACTGGAGACCTGAAGAGTAGAGTGATTTCCTGAGCTCACCCAGACCAAGGGGTGCGTCCGAGCACACCCAGGCCCAGGAATATCCTCATTTCCATAAAAACTTGTACAGGATTGAACCAACACTTCACCTGATGTCAAAGTTGCATCCTACAAATCCCTCATGATTTTCCACCTTTATGGCTCCCTTGCTTTATATTTTCTATTTCTTGCAATGCACTCTGCTCCTTTTGATAGCCCACTATCTTCTAACTTATAAATATTTTGATAATAAAACCAAACCTGGAACAGAAGCTGGGATGCAGATATTTTTCCTTTTGTTCATAAAGATCTAGACAATCCCAAACCATTTTGGGGCTGACTCATTTGTTACCCTTGCAGCATTTGGTGGACTGCCAGGTGTCCATAGCATCCAACTTCTAATTGATGAGTTTGTAAGCATGTTTATTATGGAAAATTTGCCAGCTCCAGATTGCTAACAGACCTCAAGGGCACATGGGCCACAGTTTGGAAACTACTGCAATGCAAAATAAGACCAGTAACTGTGTGACACTGTTTAGCAGATGGTGACAGTGTCATTCAGTGGTGGCAGAAATGAAGCCTGCCATACTCATCAGTACTGTCCTGTTGCAGGTTGGCTGTGATAGGGAAAGAAGTGGACTTGCCTATGCAACTGATGTAGAAGTGCTTCTTCTCTGTGTATGCTGGGGCAGTGTAGTTACCTCCTTTGAACCCCAACAGTATGTCACACTGACCCCAGCGCTGTGCTCCACCCAGAAAACCAAGATACCTGCTTTGAAAGCAGGGAAAGTTTTCCCAGGACAGACCCATCTCTCTTTATCCCACTGAAACCTCCTGTGACTGTAGGATCAGGCTGGGCAAGGATGCTCACTTCCTCCAAAATGGAAGAACTTGATCAAATCTGGGGGAGGGGAAAACATGTCCTCCATTCCTTAATCAGGCTTTGTGGGTGACCTTCAACAGCACTTCAGTCCTGTGCCTCAAGTGCTCACTTCTAAAAAGAGGTAACGGCACCAACTCCCTTGTCTCACATGGACACTCAGAAATATCCAGAGAGGCTGCATGAGCACCAGCAGTGCTTGTGGATGGGAAAGTTGCCAGTCACTGATTTCTGGTGGCCTCTGCCAAATTGAGTAGCAAAGGGTCAGGTCTTGTGTATGTCTGATGGAGAATTGAGATTCTGTCTAATGGAGAATAATGGCAACTTCTGACAGTTTTGTTCAAAATCATGCTGAGAGCAAATGATCTGGTTTATGATTACTTTTTTGGGCTTGGTTAAGAGATGAGATTTATGGCTTCCTCTCCTCCTGTACAGAGTAATGACAAAGCTTCAAATGACTGTGAGAAATGTCGGTGCAGGCTGGAAGTAATGAGCTGCATCAGCAGGATGCAATTGGAAGGGGCAGGGGTGAGAAACCTTTCCAAGGTGAGCAGATGAGTAGCAGTTTTCTCCATATAGATGCTGCTGTTTTCCTCACAAAAATGCCTAAGATGCTTAAGAGGTTAATCAGAAATTTGTGAAGGGATGCATGGCAGCTGGCCAATGCTTTATGAAAGACAGCAGCTTTCTTAAAATAAATGAGGCTGTTAACTAATCATTGGGTTCTTGGCATATAGTTATCAACATGCGTAGGCAAATGAACAAATGAATAATTTCATTAGCTTATTCACAGTGGTTTATGCCCAATGAATGCTAATTTAAGTGTCAGTAAAAACGTGAGGTTAATTGTGGCATATCTAATTATAACATAAGTAGGTTTCACTTCTCACTATTATTTTGACTTACTCAGTTAAAATCTAAAGTGAGTGAAATGACTGTGAAAGCCTTCAGTCCCTGGCAGAGTCAGCTTCTGCCCCCAGCACCCCAGCCCAGCATCTCACATGGGTCCTGCCTCTCAACTTGCTGCCTCTGGCTTGCTCCTATGGCAGAGAAGCTCCTCTTTCCTCTTTTTTTCCCTTTTTCTATATGGGCATATTTTTATATGGCATATTTCCTCACATTATCGCATCCAATAGCAGTAGTCAGTTGTTGGGTTTTTTTCTCTTTCCCTGTGGTTACTCATGAATAATGAACTGCAGAAAACTAATTACAGTAAATAAATGCTGATTACAGTATCAGAGTGAAGTGAATTATGAAGGTAACAGTTGACTCCCTGATTCATCTGCTTTATTTTTGCTTTGTGAATATTTTTAAAAATCCATAGCTCGTAACTAGGAATCTGTGAGTCAGGACCCAAGGCTTTTCTGCAGAACATGATACAGTGAAGAAGATACAGGCAGAGGTCAATGGGTGAAACTCTTCATCTTCTGTAGTCCCATGGGGATCCTGGGAGGCTGCTGCTGGATGGGGTCTGTGCCACTTGTGTGCAATGCTGGAAACCTACAGCCTGTTATTAGAAATAAGTCCGCAGTTGGAGTTCAAGAATTTTTTAGCAATAATTAACTTCTCCTTTAGGTTCATATGAGAGACAACATGAGCATAAGCACGTAGGGGCTGTCCTTAAGGAAGAACCTGATTGAGAAACTCGGTTTGTAGATGCTTTCACTGAAATCCCCCTCTGCCTTTCCCATGCAAATCAGGCTTTCAGCCTTCCTGTATTGACTTCAGCTCCTAAATGTGTTTTAGTATGGCAAGAGCACCATGAAGAGTTTAGCTCCAAAGCAAATCTAACAAATTAAATGCTCACTTTTATACCAAAAAATGTTATCTCCATAAATGAAGAAATGTTCCAGGATTGGCTGGAAATAAATAAAAGCAGCAAATAGTAGAACAGCAAATAGTCTCCACCAGCAAATAGTAAAATAGTACAGCAGCCAAAATATTGTTGAAAAAAAGATGAGTAGAAAACAGTAGATGATTATACTGTATGTTCTTTTACCGTAACAGCTGTGTGTGAGGAAGGGGTACAAAGGGGGTTTTACAAACCTACTATCTGCAGCATCAAATCAATCAATTTTGTTAAGACAAAAAAATGGACGTGAATGTTAGAAAGGCAGCAAATGTCTAAAACGGACAGAGGCAGCTGGTCTTTTCATCAGAATCTCTGAGGCAACTGATTTTACAATTGGATATTTCTTTTGATTTGTATTTGTTCTGTCTCAGATGAGTAATATCATGGTTATCTATCCTTTTTGCTGTGTTTTATGGTGATAGCATGAGCCTTTACTCTGAGACTCAGATTTATTGAATGCTCTACAAGTAATGTCTCCTAAATCTGGAAGAGGATGAGCAAAATCTGTCAGGTAGAAATTGGAAAAATAATTGAATTTTACCAAGTTGAAATGAGCCTCTTTGGAGTGGATCTTTGGCCTGTATTGAACTAACTGATTTCTTTGAACTCCATAGAAGTACAAAGCCTGTGTTGGGCACTTTTGAGAGTCTCACTGACTTTATTTTCATAGTTACCCTGAGAATACTGCTGTAGTCAAATGCCTCTGGCCTGAATTCATGTTTTCTCAGTGCTTTTTCTGTGGCTCAAGGTAAAGTGTCTGACAATGTCTTTTGGAGACAGGGGTGAGTTGGCAGATGCCATTTCTTTTCAGACTGTGCTGCCAGAGGCCTTGGGGTGGGGAGCAGCTCACCCAGAGCCTAGCAGAGAGCATGGGAAAAGCTGCCATCAGCAGAAAACTTAAAGCAACAAAAGTATTTCAGAGTTGTTAGGTGTCCTATGGCCTTCACCCAGTCATTAATCAGCACCTCAGAAATGCACACACCTCCTTACGTGCTTGCTGGCAAAGCTGAATTAACTTAATGTGATTCAGCCTCTTCTTAGGGCATAGAAACCACTTCCAAGCCAGATGAAAAGATCTTGTTTGCACCTTACTTCTATAAATACTGTACTCATACATAAACTGTCCCCATGTGTTGCTGCCTACACTTCACTGGCATGTATAGCATCATCCTCTATTTTCTGCTCCCTATGAATAGCTCCATAGGCTCCCAAAAGGTAGATTTTTTTTTTCTATACATTCACTCAACACATCACTGGAAACCCTCTCACTGACTGCAGTGTGTTTTGATTTGGGTTGTAGGCAAGTGATACAGAAGATACAAAGTCAGGTTGTTAGAAAAAAACAGGATTTCTTGTTGTGTCTTTGCTACTGTGCAGCTGTATGGGATTTGTTTCAAGTTGACAATGAATGTCACCAGTTTTCAGAAGTTTCAGGGAAGAGTGATCTTTGACAGCTGACTTATTGCTTCTTGTTTCGGAACAGTAAAATAGCCAAATTCTTCAAAGGATGCTTGCATATAAATGCTGATTTACCACAGGTCTGCCAGTGATCTCTTAAAAATGAAATATATATGCAGTGTCTGCCTCTACCAAGAGGGGAAAGATATGTATGATATTTGCAGTAAATCAGTAATCTTCGTTCTATCTCTCTGTACTTTTGTTTATTCAACTGTAAAACAGAATTTAAAAATTCCTCCTCAGTGAGCCTAATTTAAACATTAATATCTGCAGAAATGTATTTTGAACTCTGAGCAGAAAGTATTTCTTATGGTAATTGAAGAGGAACACTAAATTCCAACTTCAGACTTCACTTTTTTAGCAATTCACCACAGTAGCAAAATTCGACAGTCTTACATAAACAAATTTTATTTTAAGATTTAAATAATTCCAATTACTTCTTGAAAGTAATTGCTAAAGGAACCAATAAACAATTACGACACTGTTTCCTTGCACTATATAGAAAACTTTGAGTAAAATTGTAATGGAAGGAATTGCTTTGCTAATGGCAAGGTATCAATAAGGAATACACATTCTTAATGCAGAACTCATTCTTAATGAGGAGGTGATGGGGATGGTGTTTCTCTGTGCAGAGTGCCATGGCTGCCATGACTGCTGTTGGCTCCAGAGCTGGCTGGTGTGTGGTGTGCTGATTACATCTGTAATTTTGTGTCTGTAGTGATCAGACCCCATTGCTGCCACCAACTGCATGTCTGTATCTCAGCAAGTTGTCTAGACCCCCCTTTGCAGTCTGTGGGGGAAAACTGACAGTCTCAGGATTTCATTCATGTCATTCTGTCATTTTAGAATCAAACTACATTTGGAAATACTTACAATGAAACATGTTTAGAGTATATTGTTTGGATAAAGGTGTCTGTTTCCCTCCATTTGACATAAAGACAGCTAATAAAAAGCTCAGTGAAGTGAGTCTCATGTTGTGCTGATTTTGGCTGGGATAGAGCTAATTTTCTCCATAGTATGGGGCTGTGTTTTGGATTTGTGCTGGAAACAGTTGACAACGCACTGATGCTTCCATTACTCCTGAGCAGTGCTGACACAGTCAAGGCCTTTTCTGCTCCTCATCCCATCAGCGAGGAGGCAGGGGGTGCACAAGGAGTTGGGAGGGACACAGCCAGGACAGCTGACCTAAGCACTGCTGACCCCTTTCTGCCATGCAGCTCCAGCCTGGGCATGGGCTCCTGGGCTTGGTGCTACAGGGAGGCCCAATACGTATTTGGTAAACTGAGGTGAAAGAAAATTGTATTGATTGCCCTCCATTCTCACCATGGATTCATGGATGGGGGATATAGTAGTTAGCAAAGACAGAAAGTTGTGAAGTCCACTGCCAATAACCTACTCAGAAATGGCATATGCTTCCTTGAAACATATATTTTTATTTTAAAATACTGCCTGGAATAGTTTGGTTTTTTCCCAGTAATTTACCTACATGATAAATATTCATAATGATTTCATTGCATGTCACTGATGATGTGTCCTGGGGTGGCATAATGATATCTTGTATTCCCTATCGTTTTGTAAGCTTGACCAGAAATATGGTCCTGTAGCTTTAACTGTGTCCCGCAGCTGGGAGCTCTGCCGCCAGCGTGGGATATTTTGAAACTTTCCCCAGCTCTCCTACGGGGGAGTGAGAAGGAAGGGACACTGTTTTTTTTTTTTCCCTCAGTCAGTTGCTGCTGCTGGTGGCTGGTGCTACTGGTGTAGCTGCTGCTTGGGTTTTTTTTTTTCCTCCCTGGGATTGTTTTTCATCGTTTTGGACCCTTTTCTTCAACTTGCTTTCTCATCCGAGAACCTGAGGAGCCCCGGGGGACAGCGGACGAGAATCGTCCAGGGAGCCACCGGAGGAACTTCACCTAGCCCTTCGGGGCCCCCTCCCCCCGGAAAGGGGAAGCTACGCCTGAGGAAAAGGACACTAAGTTCATCAGCTGTTTGTTCAGGTTTTCTGACCCCTTTTCCCCTTTCCCTTTCCACTGTGTGGTCTGTTAATTAAACAGTTCTTTCCACTTTAGGCTGAGATATTCTGTGTTGTGGGGGGAGGGGTGCCAGAAACCTCTGCGGTGGGGGAGGCACCTGCTCGGAGTGCTTTCCATCTAGGATATTTGTCTCTAATCCAAGACATGATGTCATTTGCTGATGTGAGCTACATTATCAGTCTTGGGAAACTTATTTTCCATTAGGAAAAGACAGAGTAAATAGATCAAATAGGTTCAAATTTGATCAAATAGATCAAATTAGGTTTATAATGTTGGTATAAGACCTTTCTTGTCAGTTTAATGTCAATCCTTTGAGACCTTTGCAAATCAAAATATTGATACTATGCTCTGAATAGTCAGAATATCTTTTCTGACCGGCATGCACACTTTTGCTCTTCTGACATCTCTTATTCTCTTAATTCCCTACATTAATCATGTGTGTCAAAAACTCACCACAAATCTTTTGGTGCTGTGTGTGTCCAAAGCCATGTATTTCCTCAGTGATGTTGGGGCAATTACGATGGTGAGAGCTAAGACAGGCAGCTGCATTCTGCTCCTTCCATCTGTCTCAGGAATGTCAAGGAGGACCCTTCAGTGCAGCATGTTGCCTCTGCAGATCTCACCCTTCAGACTAAAGTTTACAACATGCTGAGAAATATTTCTAACAGCTGTAACTTTTGTTCTCTGGTACCCAACAGATGTCAGCGCATTTTAATGCTTTGCTGTCAAAGAACCATCGGTCTGACTATGCCATGCTTAGAAAAGTGCTTTCTTTATCCAGTGTAAATAAACTGGTCCTTTAATTCAATTTCCCATATTCAAATGTACTCTTTTAAATTCCGGCCATTTTACCAAGTAGTCCAGATGACTTTGTAAAGTAAGAAATTCTCTTGCTTGCTTGGTAGTTTCCTGATCTTGTTATTTGCTGCATATTTTCCCAGCAAAAAGTGTGTCACAGTCAAAGCATTTATTTAATGCTGGCTCAGAGTCTGATCTCTGCATGAGCCTGCACCAAACAAATCCCCTGTGGCATTGCTGGTGCCTGGCACACTTGAAAACCTATATGTGACCCAGCCTTGAATGCCTCTAATCACAGAATCATAGAATATGCTGAGCTGGGAGGGAGCCATTAGGATCATCAACTCCAGGCCCTGCGCAGGACACCCCAAGGATCACCCCGTGTGCCTGAGGGCATTGTCCAAACTCTTCTTGAACTCAGACAGGTGTGGTGCTGTCACCACTTCCCTGATGCGTACACCTCTGTCATGCAAGTTGATTGATGAACACACTTGTGGTTTAGCCCCAGCCAGGAACTCAGCCCCACACAGCTGCTCAGTCACTCCCCCAGTAAGGTGGGGGAGAGAGCAAGAACAGGAAAAATGAGAAAACTTGTGGGTTCACGTAAAGACAATTTAATAGGTAAAGCAAAACCACGTGCTCAAGCAAAGCAGATCAAGGAATTCATTCACCACACCCCATGGGCAGTCAGGTGTTCAGCCACCCCCAGGAAAGCGTAACTGTGACTTGAGAAGACAAATGCCATCTCTCCAAACACCCCCCCCCACACACACACCTTCCTCCTTCTTTATGAGCTGAGCACGATGCCATACTGTGTGGGATGTCCCTTGGGTCAGGTGGGGTCAGCTGTCCTGGCTGTGTCCC
>VZRL01004594.1:1571580-1650192 GCA_013397895.1 Origma solitaria | reverse complement strand
AGTAACAAAACATCCCTGTATTACCACACTGTTTCCAGCACAAATCCAAAACACAGCCCCATACAGCTACTATGAGGAGCATTAACTCCATCCCAGCCAAAATCACCTTAACTGTCCTTTCCAATTATTACAATACTATAATGGGAGTTTGTCCACTGAAACCCAACCCTCTTCATAGCACCAGTTCAGACTTCTGTAACACGTGGGAGAACAGTGTTTTATGATGTTCAAATAATATGTGAAAGAAAATGTACACTTTAAATGTTTTTACAGTTACTTTTCAGTATATAACCCCTTAAAAAGAATTATCATTATGTTCTGCTGATTTTGAGAAGTATAAAATATATCTTGTCTTTTTCTATACAAGTAATTTTTAAAAAATGTTGGAAGAACTGCTTTCATTTATTTTCTATCTCTCTATGAAACTCTCTTCCTCCTTTCTCTATAATAGATCCTTTAAACAAAAGCTAATAGTTTAGTGGATGAAAATGTAAGTCCATGGTCAGTCTCCTGGCCTTTGAAAGCTGCAATAAAATCAGTTGTGATGATGTGAGGGAACGGATCAAGAATTGGAAAGACTGAGTTTCTTGAATACTTTGACATATATAATATCTGTTTATTACAGATGTTGAAGTTTACTTGGTTTATGATCTTTCCTCTATATCTCTCTGAGCCCACTGGGTTGGATCTGTGAAGGGCCATGAATGATTGAGGTTAGGCTTTGGTGGTGTTTAGTTACTAACTTTAAAACATGCAAATCTCGAAAATTTCACATGATGTCTGTAGAGATCTAAATTTTCCCTCATAAATTTTTCCAGCAACCTACAATTCTGCTTTTGGTCCTGCTCAGAAGCACCAGTCAAGCTCCACAGTCATCCCCTACCCACATCGTCCAAGGGTCCTGATCCCATTGTTGAGCTCAGTGAACACCTATAATATCCTTTTCCTCCTATGACAACTGCCACTTTTATTTGGGAACATGGCTAGGAGAAACCTCCCAGAGATCATACAGCTTGTCTTGTAGCTTAGCTGGTCTCAGGGTAGGACAGCAAGGGCTTGCTAGCACACATGAAGAAGGGGTCAGCTATTTCCCATCTCCCCTAAAGTACCTTCCTTCCTTCCTTCCTTCCTAGAACAATATTTCTATGTGAATTTTTTTCATGTTTCCTGGGCACAATAACTCAATAAGGATTATCAACCATGTTACAAAACGTGTGGTCATCCAAACTTCACAGAGCTGCTTATTAAATAGAGAGAATAGCAGAGAAGGAAATTGCATATCATCCATGGGACACAGCTACACAGGAGATTTTTATTTTAAGTGCTCTTTATTGTATAAAACAATACTTTTAAGATCGGTCTGTAAGAAGTACATGAAGCTCGTAAACCAGCATCCCTCTCTTTGTCCCTATTCCAACCGCTGTCTCAGTTCTTCTTGGATGTCCCAGGATATGAGTCAGGAATGACATTTGAAGACAAAGGAAATCTGCAAGAACCAACAGGCTTATTGTCTCATGATATGTAAATTCATTAGCTGAGTACACCATCATCCTTGGCATAAAACTTGCTTGTTGATCCCAGCTTTTCTTTATCTAATCTTCCTTACTTTGCTGTATCTTATTCTTAGATAAAATCTGAAATTTTCATGGATTCTTAGTATACTCATGTGTCCAAATTCAAAGCCAGAGTTTGTGAGTAGGTTCTTAACAGATTATGAGGTGCCTTTCACCATTTTACGCACGGTAAAATATTAAATTGATTTATTGTAAGAATATATTGCTACAAGAGTTAGTCTTGAAATCATGGATCATCAACCAGGGGTCACAAATTAGCATCTAATGTACTCCATGGGCTTTATCTTCTGTGACAACCCTGGAAAATATTTTACAGTGAATTTTAATGCCCTCCTTGGGTTAATTTTGAGCCGCAATTTGTCATGCATCATTAATTTGAATGTCTAAACAAGACCTGATATTAATTATTACTTCATAGTAACTGAACATTTTATAAAGCTGCAGTAATATTCCTGTTCTTTGTCTCTACCTATAAGCATCTGGCTGCTGAGTATTTGGTACTCAGTGCTTATTTTGATTCATATGTTGAATTTCCACCTACTAGGAAAAGTACTACAATATAAAGCATGAGATTATGATTTTCATTTTTTAACCTTCTGTGTGGTATTTGACACCCACAGAGATTTTCTCAGCTCTAGAAATTGAGTCAGTGTTGTCTCAGACCAGCAACCACAGCTAATGTTTTCAAAGCTGTCAGAAGCTGCACTCTTTTTTACACCCTTAAATAAAGGTGATCAGATTTTTAGAAACATAAAGACTCCAATAAAATCCCAGCTGAAATAAATGAAGTGTAATTATTAGTATTTCTAATTAGAAATAGTCTTTATAGACTCTCATGTGTTTGTGTCTAGTCATACCTCTTTTACCAGGGCCACCTCTTTTACCTGTTTAGCCCAGACACTCCCATTAAACAGCCTGCTACATTAGGAAAGAGGTTCCTAAATTTGATATTAATGTTTCACAGCAGTGGCTGTGGCACAAAGGGACCCCATAACACAGGTGATACCAATACATTAATTGCAACTAGCATCTCAGAGAACAGATTTCTAATAGTTTAGAAATTACTGTGGTGGGATAAATACACCAAAGTGTAACATGGGTCTAACAACTTGTCTTTACATACTTAAAGAATTTGAGAATGTTTTAATTCCATAGCTAATCAATAACTTAGAAAAGGATGAAAAACAAAAGAAAGAGTGGGAGGACTATTGTCAAATAGTCTTCCCTTAAAGAATTGCCTTGAGGACTCATTGGGAGAGGTGAAGATTTCTTCCTGTCAGGCAGCTAAAAGGCAGAGGTTTCTTCCTTCAATCCTTGGCCTTTCCTGCCACACCACGCTGCCCCTCCTTCCTGCAGGGACAGCCAAACGAAGGCTGCAGACACCGCCCTGACCTGCCAGCCCAGTGGAACAGAGCGGCTCAGCTCTGCTGATGCTGCCCGGGAAGGGACGGCGAGGAGCAGCAGGAAAGCGCCCGATGGCCGGGAAGAGATAACCTTCCTCGCCCTACATCCAAAGGGCAGTTCGAAGGAGGTGCCTCCATCGTGCCCTGGCATGAGGCTCTGATTTAGCCTGGCGCAGCTTCAGGAGCCGCCGGGGTTTGTTTCCTGGGCCGGGCCGGTCCGGCTGGGCTCAGCAGGCAGCCCGCACTCAGGAGCAGCGCTAGCACTCACCGTGTGTGCTGGACTTTCATATCGAGAGCTGCAATAACAAACTCGGTTCATGCAGGGGGCACAGCTTTGGGCTCATCTCTGCTTGAGAGGCCTGGTTATTTATTAATTATATTTAAAGTTTTATAACAGCTTAAAAGGAATGCCAGCCAGAGGCAACACTTCCAGTGAAGCCTCCCTTGTGCAATGCTTGTGTAATTCTCTTGGTTCAGTGCTGGCTTGTGCAGCTACGATAGGCTCCAGACTGTTCTCTTTTCTAATGCCTCCTCCGGCCCTGGTGATTTCTTCATCCTTTGACACGGGAAAGTTCTGACAGACACACCCCCCCAAAAGGACTACTGTGTTTTGAAATCCCAGTACATGGGAGTCCAGCGGGCAGACCAATACAAAATCTTTCCCAATCTCTTTCTAAGGAAAACCTGTAAGATTCCTGCCTTTTGATACCCCCTTGATGAGACTAGACAAAATATTTTGCAAGCCACTTTCCTTCTCCTTAAAGTTCCACTCGCCATTACAAGATGAATGTTGTTGATATACTGCAGGATCCAAACTTCTAATAAAGAGCCTGACAAAATTAGAGTATCAAGAGGTGGTGTAAGTGAATGAGTTCAGGTGAGTTCAGAATTGATGTATACTGTCTTGAGTACACTGTTGAGTTGGGAAAGGCTTTGATAAATATATTTATGATTTGCCACTACCTTTTACTTAGTGCAAAGCAACCATTTATTCAGTGGTAGGTACTCCTGAAGTAGAAATTCCCTGGTGTGAGTGATTTGACTTCAAAACACTGGGAACAGGAGAAATTTATTTTGGCTGAGCCTGTTTGGGGCACAGATAACTAAGGACCGGACTCTGCCGATGCTTGTAAAGGTACCTGGTGTTAATCACTGCAGTGAGCCTACCCCACATCTCCTCCGACATCCTGGGACCTGCCCTGCTCCGGGCAGCCGCTGCCATCTACAGCCACCTGCTGGCTTGTCCCTGCATGCTGAAGGTTCTGCACAAGCTCCTGCAAGGCAGAAGGAGATGAAGTGTCAGTATTTCATACCACCAATGTATTTTTAAACAAATGTCACCTATTTAATCTGAGCACAGCTTCTCGTTCTGAAGAGACCTTTTGAGACTTTTACTACCTTTGTGTTCTCTCTCTTTTTATATACATTCCCCCATTTTACATGAGCCAAGTTTCTTCCAGACACTTAGCACATCTTAGCTAATGAAAACATTGCAGTTTTGTAGCAGATGAGTATAATTATGCCCATTTTTCAGCAGAGAGTACTGAGAATTAAGCCAGGTGAAGCTCCATGGTCTCTCAGAAGCATCATTGGTAGGGGCCCTTGTCTGACCATTCCTGCCTTTATAGTTTGATATTTGCTGGTGTTTCTTGAGATGCTGGCCCCAAGGAAGGAGAGACTTGGAGATAAGATCTGCTGCACCTTGTTAGAAGATACGTGAGGAGTCCCTAGAAATCTGTTCACCCTCTGTCCTTCCCTACTGCTGAGTTTAGCTTTGCAGAGGGCAAGCAGGGAAACGCAGGCCTGAAAAACACAATGCAAATTCAATGTATTGCAGATGAGCTGCGGGTTGTACTTTGATTTAATGAATTTGCATAGCCAGTATTAGCTATATCCTAATGTACTTAAAAATATGTTAATCAATTAAGAAGTGCTTAGAAAATTATATGCAAACTAAATAAAATAAGGCAGCGGAAGGTATGCTTAAGGAAGAGGCTCCTGAGAGGTTTCTTCAGATCAATGTCTGTGGAGAACATGCCACCCCACTTCAGTAAGGCCTTATCAAGATAAGCTACTAAGTGCCTACTTTGATTTTAGCAATAAACAATATTATCTGTGTTTCTTGATTTCTTTTAAATTAACATTCAACTTTCTGTAGTAGTTGCAGGTTTCATAAACAAACCCAGCAAAGGTAACAAATGTTAATTGGACTCACTAACCACAATTTAATATGATAATCAACAGCTTTTGTTATTTTCATTCTTGTGTTGCTGACTGTGCCCTTTCTTCCCTATTCCCCTTCAGTGCATTAATCCTTCAGTTATGCTGTTGATTCATCTTTTTCTAGGAAAAAGACATCTTCCTGGCCCATTGTGCATCTCTTCACATCTCTGACCCACTGAATAAAGCCAGAACCCTTGGTTCTAGAGCTCTTGATGTTTACAACTGTTACAAAAACCAAAGAGTATGAACAAAGTGATTGTGATGGCAATAAGGAAATAAATAGCTGTGATCTGAGTCTTAGACCAGTTTCAGTCTCTTCCTGATGGCTCCTCTTCGCAGACATGCTCCTTGTAGTATTACTGAAAGTCTACTTCCTAACCAAGGTTCAAGCCTGCACATCATCCTCATCCTCTCTGATGTATCTGTTGCCCTTGACACCACTATTAAATGTTTGTCCTTCAATACCTTGCAGCATTACAGAATCACACAGAATCCCAGGATCACAGAATGAACTAGGTTGCAAAAGACCTTTGAGATCATCAAGTCCAACCTATGACCTACCACCTCCTCATCAGCAAAACCATGGCACTGAGTGGCATTGGGCATAAGGACTTTTCTGCCCTCTTTTTCTTTCAGTCTAGACTTTCCCTCAAGCATCTTCCACCAAAGCTTTACCTCCCATCTCCAGGTGTAGCCTCCTCAAAAGGTATTCCTTCCCCTCCACCCTCAGTCCTCTGTCCTTGGGTGACCTCGCCTGCTGATGTGTATGTAATTATTACCTCTATCCAACTACCTTTAAAATACTTATCTACTGTTCATCTTCCACGCATTGGTTTCACATCTCACTGCCTCTCTAGTGCTACATCCTGACAGACAGCTTGCTACCAAGCTCCCTGAGATCCAAAAAAGCAACTCATTAAAAAACAAACCCAACAACACAGCTTTCCTTAGCTCTCTGGCCAGCAGCCAGCGTGTGTGTCAATTTTAATCTCTTTGATATTTAAATTTAGCTCCCTCTTGCTGCTGATACCATTTGGCAGAAGGTGTGCTTACAATATTATTCCCAAAGCCATTCATCAGACATCTCTGTGCTACCCTCAAAACTTCCCAAGAATTCACGTTTTTGAATAACAAAAATGTAGGAAGGAGTAAACTATCAATGATATCCTAGGCTAAAGGGATGGTTTTCTTGTTTTCTCTCTCTTTTTTCTGCTCTCTGTATGTTTTTATATTGTACCAAATCTTCTAGCCAAGGAATGTGTTTAATTGTTCATTACATATCTTAAGCTTTCTTGGAGCATTAATGTGTGTTTTTACCGTTTTTTTAAAAAATAGAATTACAAGGATGTAAAAAAGTGGTATAGTAACAGTATGGTATGACTATAGAGCTGCAATGGTGGTATGTGGTATCAGAGGCAGATGTATCATCTGACTGAGAATGTTGTACTTCTAGGTCCCAGATTTGACATAGTTGTGCGAGGTAGTGCAGATCAGACTAGAGCTTTTCACACATTGAATGTCTTGGTTTAACAAGCAAAAGGAAATAAGTTGCCTGGCAGACTCAGTAGGATCCTTCAACTATATAGTTGAAGTTTATGGCTTTTTTCAGAAAACTTCAACACTTCTGTGTTGAGCAACTATTGCCTTCATGTATTTCTTAACTTATGAATTCTTCTTCCTAGTTTCTCGTTTGAGAACTGCTGACTACTCTTGATTTATTAGTATTCAATTCTGTAAATTTTTAAATCTTTATAGAAAGAAGTTATAAAACTATGATTCTAGTGATTCTATGTCATGTTAGGTGGTTTTGACCAAAATATAGGTGCTATTAGTTGTAATAAATCAGTAAATACATTTTTAGCAAAGAGAAAATTAGTGACATTACTTAGATGTTGCCATAAGATGATAATACCAACATCTATATCATTACAGGAGCCATACGCTTTGGATTTAGACAGAAACCCCTATTTGCTTTCCCTGTCCTACTGAATGTTCAGGTATGTCATACGAAGCCCAGAATATCCCATGATATGGGATCCCATGTCCCAGAATATCCTGCAGCAGATGGGTAGAGTGACAGCGAAGAGAAGGGAGCTCTGGATTAAAACCTTCTCCAGAGTAATGGTGCTTGGACTTTGCTGTCCCACATCCTGGGTGCCTTACCTGGGCAGCCAGATAATTGCCCTGAGCATTTAGGTGAATGGTCAAACCCTGGCTGTCCTTTAAAAGGGCTGTTGACCTTCATTTGACTTTTCTTCCCAAGAAGTTATTTACGACTCAGAACCCCAAGTGCAAATGGTTAGGAAGCAGGAGGTACAGTAAAGCTCCCACTGATAAAGTCTTGTAAATAGATAATAATCTTCATGGATAACTGCAAAAACCTCCCCCTTTTCTCTTGCTCCTCAGCTCTTTTTTGTTCATGAAACCTTACCATTAAGCTGCAGAGAAGACCTGCTCCTTTTAGCTCCTTAGAACTATCTAGCAAGGACTTTAGGGGGGATGCTAAACATGCAAGTTATTCTGATTTTATGCAGTAAATCTGGCAGATACAAAAATTCATTGGTTCTTCCAGCATCAGCTGGTAACTTATCTGTGAAGTTACCTATGGCTTGTTCTGTATTGCATCTTTTTCTCGCACAGTTTTTGTTCACAATATAATACAAAGCCTATTAAATTGAGTGAGAACTGTGTTGTTTCCTCTGCTGCTCAGTTGGAGAATTTTTCTCATGGTGTTTTAAAAGCCCTGCAAAAATACAAGCAGAAGAGTTTCAGTATGAGAAAACTGCTTGACATTAATTATTGAATGCATATTAATATTCATAAGGGACCTAATTATCTGGGAAAGTCATAGTGATCTTATTTGCTGATTAGCAGAGAAAACACTGACATATTTTTCCTAAGTTCACCTTGTTGACTAAAATTTGTGTCAATGAGCAAGTGCAAGGTTAAGAACAAGAGGATAATCATCCTGGTGAGATAATAACTGCTGAAGTAAAAGTGATAGAAATGCAATGGAGTGATTTTTCAGCAGGTAAGAAACCTAAAGTCATATGATAATTTAGTTTGGAAGGACCTCTGGAGGTAGGTTGGTCCAACTCCCCCATCAAACCTGGGCCAAATTCAAATTTACCTTCCCCAGTGCCTGTAGGGGACACTGCAGTGTTTACAAAAAGCAAAACAGGAAATGCTTGAGCAAGGGAGGTAGATGTAATTAGGTATAAAAGACAAAGTTAAGGGTGGTTCTTTGCAGTTTCATCCAGGGAGAAATGGTTTTTGAAGTCATCAAGCTGTCCTGTTTGGCCAGGCAGTGTTAAAAGTAAGCAAGATAGAATGCTGAAACCTTATTTAAAATGAGTGGTTTCATTCTGATCATTAAGTGACGGCCTCCCAAGTTTTGCTAAAATAAACTTCAGACTTTCTAAAATAAAAAAAAATAAGGCAGTGATTCAGCGCAGCCATGAATGTACTAAATAGCAGCTAGCCCTTATCTAACAATGTAATTGTTTATGATGTATCTTCTCTCCTCTGGCTCACTCAGGGACCACTGCAGAAGTGGCTCACAGGACACATCTGCCGCAGGTCACAGGGGATAGGGCACAGATGTGTAGGAAGAGCAGCCAAGCTGTACCAATGTCTTCCTGAGGGCTGGCTGGGATGAGCAGCAGCACTGCAGGCACCAACATCCCCATGTAATGAAGTGCAGCACTTCCTGCTCACCTCCTGGCCTGTACGTACACTGCTCTCCATCACATTTATTAAAGCCACAGAGTATTACTTTATTCCCACTCCTAGCAAGGGTCATCACCTTGGGATTTTTTCCAGGAAATATTCAACCTTGTTACAGCTCTGCCCACTGCTGTTCATGCAACTCATGTTGAGGGTGAGAATCAAAGGCAAGTGAAGTTCTTGTGGGAGCTGACCTTGTTCAGCAGGGCTCTGCCATCTTCAGACAATTTTCAGGTTGCCTCTATACACCAAGAAAAGGCTACCTCAGCTGTTATGATGGAAAAAAAGGTACTCAATACATACAGGAGCTTTTAAAATTGGATTTTAGCTTCTACTATTTCCACAGTGAGAATGTTGCAATTTTTGCCGCTGATACTGGGATTCTTTGACAACTGGGGAAAAAAAAGATAAAGATTCTTATGAAACAACTTGGTTTTTTTCTTATATCCTGTACAAAAAGCTCCAAAATTAAAAAAATCAGGAAGCTTACTAACTCATGAGAAACTTTATGGATGCCTGATTTCTTCTTACATTTTCTTCTTATTTTTTTCCCTATTGTTTGCTTTCTGTTTTGAACCACCCATGTCAGCATAGCCTTACTGACTGTGCATGTTTCATTATTTGGGTCTGATATACTGGTGATGAAATTTTTAGGATCTGCTAGCTATTCTATTGTTTCATGAAGTATTGTAATACTTGCTTTAATTTTTCATCTAAGGATTTAAAAGACTGCCAGTCAGAAAAGCATGTAAAAGTCAGATTTAAAGGTTGTCTTTCCAGTGGTAGCTTTTGGATTTATGTAAGAGCCAGGGACTGAATTTTTAGACTCTTCAGAAATGCTCACCAAAATGTACAATGATTATTTTGGTAATATGACATCTCCAAGTTAAGTTTTATCAAAAGACAATGGGAAAAAAGGAAATATTCTGAATAATATTAATTTGTGATTATAAAATTCCTAAGATAAGCTCAAATAGTGCCTTTGCCATTCTGTTTTGAATTTAAAGAATCAGAAATTCCAGACTGTGTCCCTGAGAAGATCTGTGCAGTAGACTCTCAGTTCAGACCTGTTTTCAAATGCACAGGAATGAGCATACCCAGAGCTAAGGAAGATAAATTCAGAAAGGTTTAAGCAGTTGGAAAAAAAAGAGGCTAGGGAAGGGCCTGTAAGCTGTAAACATTAACAGCAGAAAGACAGAGGGAAGCCTTTCAGGTGAGCCTTGAAGAGAAGCTGAGTGTTGGTCTTTCTGAGACCAGGCCCTGATCACACCCACTTTTACAGGCAATGAAACATCCCACCAGATTCTGCCACTATTGCCTACGTAGAAATGGGATTTATGCACATTGTTTGCAAATAAACAAGATTATACTAAGAGCATATCCAATTTGTATCAGCGATTTTTATTCCAGTAGGAAAAAAAAATCCTTGCAAGACCTTGCAGTTTGATGATCTACTTGAGTGAAAAGGGCAACACTAGTCAATAGCATTTCAAATGCAAAACTCTTCAACAAACCTTGAAAGGCTTTGAAGAGTTGACTTTTTGTTAGCATTTTGCTCTGGGGTAGATCACAAAGTAAACCAAAACATCACATTACATTTCTGGTTTTTCTCAAGTACCAAAGAACAATGTGTGTGATTCTGCTGTATAATACAAGACTGAAAGGAGAATTGCTCAAACTGATCTTCAGAGCAGGCAAATCTAGACACAGCAGACAAGTAAGGAAACTGAAAAGGTTTGGGAAAGAAATAAAGGCAAATCAGCAAAAAGTCTGAAATGGACCAGAAATCTCAAATATGTTTGGTATTGCTACAGCAAGGGCAGGACTTCATGTAATGGGAACTTCTACAGAGCTAGTTGGAAATACAAAAGAAAATGCTAGAAAAAAAATTCAAAATTCTTGACAAATAGGAATACTTGTAAAATACTTGCAAAATAATGAGAGCCTTTTTTTGAGGGAAATATATATTTGTATGGTTTATTTTAGATGGAAGATTTCAAACTGAGAAGCTAACAAAATAAAACATCAATTCAGAAAAAAGGGAATGATACCAGGTTTTCATAGATGACAATAAATCAGATTGAAACAGAATTTTCCTGAAGCTGCAGATTCACCTTTAGGTCCTTGACACATACACAGTGACAGATGAAATGTGGTTGGCTGAAATTGTTCTGACTCTGGCTATCCACCAAACCTTTAAGGCACAGCTAACGCCAGAGTGTTTTAAATCTAAAATCTAAAAATGGACTAACCCTAAACACAACTTGCCTTGTCACAGTAGCTTGAAAACTGTGGTTGCTTCACTTGCCATTTACTTATCCCATGGAAGTGTGAGGCGCATATATGGGGTGAGGTGAATCTGCCATCAATTTTAATCTGCCATCACATTGTATTGAAGCATTAAGCACAGTTCTGCTGCTGCCAGAGAAGAGGAAATTTTAGCCAAGAAATGTCATTGGACAAGACAAACTTGAGCAAAGTGTTCAGTCTGATCTGTGAGAAAAAACATACTGAATGCATGAGCCAGAAAAACTGAAGTTTTGTGGGTGAGATCAGTTCTATTAAAGGTATTAGTTGATCTTTAAATATTTAGCTCATCAACTGTATTTGGGAACAGGATGTAGAAGAGACAAAAAGTACCCTTATTTATGTAGCCAGCTCTTTTTCTTTATAACACAGTAGCATGATTATGCTCCAAACCATTTCGACCTTAGCTAATGACTTCTTTCACAGCAGAACTGCCCACTAATTCAAATGCTCCTTGCACGGTCTACTTGTCATAACAATCCTTGCACGGTTTTGAATGTGACATCAGGACTTCTCCGGGACTTCTCTTTGGATCTGGCTCCAAATAACAAGAATGCCTGCTGGCATCCCACGCAGAGAAAGTTAATGGACAGACCTCACTTGACTCGATTCTAATGACCATGTTTTGTCTTTGTTATTCTCAGTAAAGGCCCAGCACTATTTTCTCAGACCAGATCTCCCAGGAATATTTGAATTGCTACAGCCCATTAGGTAATTACAGACCAGGATTCCTCAAATGCCAGAACATGGTCTGTGTTCAAGCTGGGAGTAAATCAGCTTATCAAGGTCTGGCAAGACCAAGGAACAACCAAGGCCACAGGGAAAGCTCGGTCAGCAGTACATTACACTGAAAAGGGTGGGCTGTTTGGGCAGCAGGGAGCATTCTGTGTCCAGTTCCCTGAGGAGCAGGCTATTTGTCCAGTCCTGCTACCACTGGCTCTTCTGTCAGAGCACCCTAAGCTTGTCCCTCAGTCCCTCCTGATGCCTGTGTTTGGCTCTTTGGTAAATAATGAAGAATGAGGCTCATGTCACTGATAATCACTTTTAGTAGAAATCCTTCAGCTTTGGCACAGAAACTGTTATCCAGCAACATATTGCTTGCATTCACCCTTCAACCATCCCAGCCTCCAGCCAATAGGAATAGAGGTGGTGTGCATAACAAAATAATAAAAACAGAAATAGAATAATTCAGTTGAAAGGTGTCTACAATCATCATCTAGTCCAACTGAGTCTGAAGATCTTCTTGACTTTGGCAGCCTTGAGGAGCGGGCCCATGCGAACCTCATGAAGTTCAGCAAGGCCAAGATCAAGGTCCCACACCTGGGTTGGGGTAATCCCCGATATCAACACAGGCTGGAGGTGAAGGGATTGAGAACAGCCCTGTGGAGAAGCACTTGGGGATGATGGTAGACAAAAAAACCCAGGAAGAATTGGCACTGTGTACTTGCAGCCCAGAGAGCCAAGAGTGTCCTGGTCTGTACCAAAAGAAGTGTGTCCAGCAGGTTGTGAGAGAGGTGGGTTTTTTGCACCTCCAGGCTGGTGAGGTCCTACCTCCAGCAGCATCCAGCTCTGGAGTCCTTAGTACAAGAAAGACATGAAACTCTTGGAACAAGTCAAGAGGACGGCCACAGTGGTGGTCAGGGTGCTGGAGCACCTGCCCTATGAAGAAAGGCTGAGATAGTTGAGATTGCTCAGCCTAAAGAAGACTCTGAGGAGACCTCACTGCAGCATTTCCATGCTTAAAGGGGGCTTATAAGAAAAAGGGAGATGAGCTTTTTACAGGAGTGCAGTGACAGGAAAAAATCAAGGGTTTTAAACTAAAAAAGGGTAAATTTAAATTAGACATAAGGAAGAAATTATTTTACAATGGTGGTGAGATTCTGGAACAACAAGTTATCCAGAGAAGCTGTGGATGCTCCGTCAATGGAAGTGTTTAAAATCAGGTTGGTTAGAGCTTTGATCAACCTTATCCAGTGTACAATGGGATGTTGGACTAGATGATGTTTCAAAGTCCCTTACAACCCTAACCATTTTATGATTTTTCACATCAAAACTCAGACTGTTGAAATAGAGAGAAGATGGAGAGGATGCTGTAGATGACAAAATAGAAGAGGTCTCCTTTTCTAGGTTCTTCTTTGTCCCTCTGTGTCACAAATGACTATTATAAGGTCTCTTAAAGAACCACCTTCAAAGGTGAATATATTCAAAACCGAGTTTAACATAAAAGCAAAAGCATGAAAAATTTCACCCACAAGTTTTCACTCCAGGTGAAAACTTACTAGGTGGTTAAACCACACAGGGAAACAGCAAACAAAAATCTACAATCAATCAATCCAAACAAAAATAAACCCAAAGTTATATATGTGGAGGCTGAGGGAGGGGTAAGGAGTGGTGAGAAAAGGCTAGGGAAGGGTAAAAATAAAAAAGAATACAAAGGCCCTCCTGTCCCCACACTAAACTGAGCCCAGACTTGACCAACAGGTAATACCTAAAGGCCCAACAGCACTTAATCTTAAGAGCACTTAATCGTAAGAGCACTTAACCTTAACACCACTTAACACCACTTAACATCACTTACTCGATAACTTAAGTTAAACAATTTGAGAAAGGATTCATATAAAATACACTGTACCACAACAGTAACTTACTTACAGGCCTAACTTGCTTACAAATCTAAAATACTTAAGAATCTAGGAGAGCAACATTCCTAGTACACTTGCTATAGCATATTCACACTCGAACGCACACAGACATAAAGGAGTCAGTACAAGGTATACCTGTGAAAAATTCCCCTTGAATTCAATACTCACATCTGCCTTTGCATCTTCTCCATGGGTGAAGCATTGAGCCTTAAGGTGTGGGGATATCAGCCACATCGCTCAGCTGTCCTCTGAGTTTAGCAAACTTCGGGTTTAGCAAACTTGAGATTTCACTGGCTCTTAGAGACCCCACTCAGTGGGATTCTGCTGGTTGCAGCTGCTGTGGTCCAGGAGAGCTTGAAGGGTCTCATTTTGGACCACTGTTTATAGGGTCTTAAGAGAATTGCCTTTAGTCATAGTAATTTTCCATCCTGGCCACAATTCGGGTCAGTAACTTTCTTTGAAAGTTTGATAATGAAAATATTATTCCCCTTGGGTTGTCATTCAGGCAAGAAAAAAAATGTTTCCAATGCTGTTTGTTAAAAAAACAGGAGCTCTTTAGACAGCCCTTGTTCCTGGGAGCAGACACTGTTTCAGATAAGCTGAAGAGGAGCTGAGCCCTGGTGCTGCTCATCAAGTTCAAGGCCGAAGGAACATTTCTGAGATCACAGTGAGGGTCTGGAGGGGAAAGTGGGGTGAACCACCACACTCTGATGCATTTGATTCAGACTTGCTTTTCTTTCTTTTCATCTTCTTGCAGTCACTGTATTTTTGAGAATTCTCTTTACAAGCTCCCCTCAGGTACTTGCTCATGGAGGAAGCAGTCCCTCCCCTTTCCCAATCATTCCAGTGGTCATATCCATCTTCATTTCATTGTATCAGCTATCAAGGAGTAACAAACCAATTTTTCTCTCTGAGAGGCAAAGCTGAATTTTGCCTTAAGGTTTTCAGCTAGCATTTCCAAATAAGATATTGTAACACTCACATACTAGTCTGCTTTTACCACCAGATCTGACTTCTACAAGTGTCTCTGCTACAGTCGAGTACTTAGATTTTGTGTATGGGATTTTTCCTAGTATTTAATTTAATTAGCTTCCTTTGGTATTTTATAGATGCTCACAGGGTATATCAGGAGTGCAAGAAGAACTGCTTCATTCATTAGCTCTACTTTCGCACTGATAAACAGCTGGTTTTGAAACCATGAGAGAATACATGCATAGAATTCACAGAATTAAGTTCCAGGAGGGGACACAGTAATTTAAACTGTCACATGTAATACAAACCATCTTGTGTCAACCAGTTACCTCTGTATTTAACACAATTACTTGTGTTGAACAAAAGTGTAGCTTGTGGTTGACTAAAATATGTACATGACACCTGATTTACAGATATAAGGCCATGGCTCTATCATCTTGCCAGAGATTGGTTCCAGGCATTAATCACACTCAGCATAAAATATTTGGGTCTTATTCCTCATTTGAATGACTCTGGATCAGTTGACAGCCACTGCTGCTTGAGTAAGAACTCATTGGCACACAGCATTTTCTTTACTCAAAGGTGTTTCTCTGCTATAATCCAGTCATCCCAGTCATCTATTTGATAAATTCAACACAATGGATATCTTAAATATTGTAGTGAGATACATTTTCTCAGGTCTAAGAAATCAGGTGTGGAGCTCTCTCTTTTTTTTTTTTTTCAATTTTTAAGATTGAATTTTGCCATTGATAAATTCCCACAGGCCATTCTGGCATCATCATCAGCAACACCATATAGGACAGTGAAAGAATTTTACTTTTCCTACTTGTTCTGCTCATTTATACATCCAAAAATGATTACTTTAATACTTCTTACTACAGCACTGTCATGGATATGCATGTACAGTGATTTTGACAGTTACCTCTTTCCATACCACAGTCCCTCATTTTGTAGTAACTGAAGTGTCAAGAGAGCTTTGAAGACCTGTAAGTCTAAAAATACATGAAGCATGGAGGTGAGCCACAAGTACCTGTATGTTCCTTTAAAAATTTTGCATCAAGCAGTCAAAATAAAACTAAAAAAGCAGAAAAGGTTGAAGGCACAGATTAGAAGTCCAAATAAACCGAGAGTAGTGATTAATATTAAAATAAGTTAAATTTGTCTACTGAAATCCTCCCATCTAGCTTTGTGCCGTTTCTATTGCAAAGTAGCAGACACGGCAGTAGCACGGCTGAGAGACTGAATTAGAGACAAAATACAGGAATTCTGGTGTGCAATATAGCAACAACCCACAAGAGGGAGAACCCGCCACAAGCAAAGCCTGCTCTGGAAATCGGAATGGGATCAGCCTGTGTTCGGTCTGCAGAGGGTTTTGCAGAGGCTTCACTTACTTGGCAGTGCTTCTGGGGGCCCTTTGCAAGTGGAGAACCAGCCCCAGCTGCTTAGACAGCCCTACCTCAGTGGTTTGAGGATTTTAAAGTAACTGAAAGAGTTTCTATATAAAATAGTTGTTAATAACATGTATTGAAGTAAATAATTGAAAATATCCTATGAGTCACCTCAGCTTTTGAGACAATAGGAAAAAAATTCTTGCTGTAGAAGGAAATGCAGCAGCACCTAACAATAGAATTTGTTCCCACGTCTTTATTGAAAAAGTGAAAAACTCAAGATATCCCTTTTTTACAGGGAAGGTTACTGAGTAAAAACTACAGATCTCACTTAAGCCAGCACTATTCATACATGACTGTCTCAGACAGAGCAGTACTTAAACCTACATTTAACCGTTTTTCTTACGTTTTGGCCCTAGATACTTTGTGTGGGGTTTTATCCAAACCTGAGAGCTTGAAAAAAGAAAGTCTACAGCTCAAGTCTTACAAACTTTGTTTTAGATGTTGATTTTCCATGCAGTTCCATTCTCTTTTTGTCAATGCTGAATGCTATGTAGAGAAGTACTTCTGTAATCAGGACACTGTGATAGCTGTTTGCCTGAAGAATCAAAAGCTCAACCTCAGTACCCTGGCATTTCTGAGCAATACAGCATGGATTTCTCCAGCCTTGATGAAAGCTGAAAGCAACCAGTGTTCTTGAAAATCATCCCCGTTGTAGCTATGAAAAACAAACTTGAGTTTGTAGCTTTAGGTAAATGTGTGTAATTTCAGGTAAATCCAAGTGCTTATGTTTCTTGATGTTCACAATTCCCTGAAATGCATTTGTACTCATTATACACTCCTTTCTCCTTTTGGAAGGCCTGATCACTGCTGTCATTCTGGAAACTCGGGCACCTGGCAGCTATTGTAACTTAGGTCTATTAAAAGAGGGTGCAATGGAAATGCAGTAATTGTAGCAGAAACTCCTGGTCTGGAGGAAAGGGACATGGGCTCTTTTCCCACTAGAGGTGACTATTAGCTCATTACACGCAAGTATAGAGTCCTGTAAGAGGCCATAAATGCTTTTAAAGTACTTCCTACGGGTGTCATGTAGGAATATTCATCTATATTTTGACAGCAGGGCTCTGGAGCATCTAGAGAATGACCACGCTCTACTGTGGTTAGAACACTCTTGGACACAATGGTTGTCCCACCAGTCCTTGCCATGTACCTGCCAATCTCCATGTTTTTTCCCTCACTCTCAGTGACTAAGTCAAGGAAGGGAGATTACTCAAGTCGAGTATGAGTCCTCTTGGCCTTTCACCAGGATATGTGCTTGTGGCTGATTGTAGCAGGCATCAGCTCTACAAAGCCCAACTTCTTCAATAGCTGTACAGGGGATGTCCATCGCCTGTCCTGGACATCATGTGTGAGGTACCCAGCCACTCCTTAAAGGAAGAAAGGAAGCCAGGAATGACTATCAAGCAAGCCTGATTCTGCTCATCAGCATTCTTAAAAATCAACCCAATCTTACACGCAGAAGGTCAAAATTGGGAGCCAGGGATCTGCCCTAAGCTAGGCAAAGCAGAATCCATGGAACATGGACTTGGCATTGACAAAAACGTGGAAGATGCTTGAGCAGAGGCAGAACTAGAGCAGGATATTCAGCAGTCACCATCTAGAGAGAAAGGGCGGAGACAGGCAGCAGTTTGGGCAGATGACTATAACTGCAGCAGTGAAGTGAGTTTGAGCCATGGCTCTGGTAACCTGAGTAGTCATCATGGAGAGACTAAGTGAGCTTCCTCTGAGGTACAGGTTACATTCCTCTAGTGAAGGAACAGCACGTAAGAAGGCAGTGCAGCCTTTCATCCAGGGGTTCCACTCTCTCCCATTCAAAGGATATAGCACAGGTGAGTGAATTTCAGTCATTTTTATTGAGAAAATTATTAAAGTGTGAAAATACACATGAAAGCCTCACCAGGTAAGACAAGTAAGTAGCATAAGTGAAGCAGTAGAAATTCTAACAGCAGCATAAGAGTTAGAGGAGAATTCTGATACAAAAGATATGAAATAAATCAGGAGATCAGAAGACAGCAACTCAGCAGTGCTGAGTCTCTGCTCCACAGGGCACTGGAAAGCAGTTGTTCCCCACCTGACTGATGTTCTGACAAGCAAGGAGCCTTAGGGCATCTTACCAGGGCCAGTGAGCCCAGTAGCTTATTAGTTCTAGCTCTGTATTTGTCATGTATTTTCATTAAAAAATGTTTGGGTTTGGCCCTTCAATAGTGTTTATCCTGCCTGAAGAGTTTTTGTTTAGAAAATAAAAGTTACGTGAACAAAGTGGCTTCTTTGTTTCACCACCTCATCTGGCCAAGGTGAATCACTGTAGAGATCAGTATCTTCAAGGAGATGAAGGAAAGGATGTTAAGTCCCACTAAATTAGGCTTGGACTTCAGAGGTAAATCCAAAAGTGTATTTTGTTTAGGAGTACTTTTTCCAGTTTTTGAAGACTGAGAAGCAATTGCACTCCCTAATGAAAATTAGAGTAGATACAGAAGAGACTGAAAAGAAACAGGGAAGATGGATGACAGAGAAAATACACATAACTGAGTGGAAGAACTTATCTGCACCTTGAAATTATATATTTTTCAGAAGCTTTTATCACATGCTCCTACAATCTAAAGAGACAATTCTTCTTTTACAAAGCAACCAACCAAACAACGAAAACCCCTGCGAAATGGAATTTGCTAGCTGTGTGGCTCTCTCCTTGTTTTGTAGGTCAGATATCTTGCTGTAATGTGCCCCTCTAGAGTCTATAATTACAGGCTGTCCTCATTCTTACTGACATTTCCAACCTATAATATTCAGTCATAAACTTCACCTACCTTAGATGCCAAAAGATTTGTAGGTAAACGCTTTTATTGGCAAAGCAGTATTTTTTGTTATGAAGTCATGTGGAATTCAGGAAGTGGCAATTAACCCTCTTGGGATTCATAGAGTAGAATCATTGAGATTGGAAAATACCTTTAAGTTCATCAAATCCAACCATTAACACAGCACTGCCAAGCCCACCATTAAGCCATGTCTCTAAGCACACCATCTACACTTCTTTTAAATACTTCCATGTTTGGTGACTCCACCACTTCCCTGGGCAGCCTGTTCCAGCCTGACAACCCTTCCAGTGAAGAAACTGTGCCCTAATAATCAAGCCAAACCTCCCCTAGTACAACTTGAGACAATTTTCTCTCATTCCTGTCACTTGTAACTTGGGAGAAGAGACCGACTCACATCTTGTTAAAGCCTCCTTTCAGGGAGTTGCAGAGAATAATAAGGTCTCCCCTGAGCCTCTTCTTTTTCAAGCTGATTACCCCTAGCTCCCTCATCAGGTTTGTGCCCTAGTAAGTTTACTCGGCAGCAGGATAAAGTCACTCAAAGCAGAGTCGGTGTGGATTAATTCCTGTAAGATTTTTTTTTGGTAGTATTTTCTAAGCTCTTTCTCCTGTTCCCTTCTAGTTGTCTGGCTTGTCCTCCAGAGCTTACCTGTTCTGAATTTCTAGAGCATGTGTAATTTGCAATTCCACTTCATAGGAATTCACAAATATGCCCAGCTCTTCTGTTCATCCAGCTAATGCACCTCTTGTTTCAGCATTGCTGCATGTTGAACTCGAAGATGGAATCGTCTTCTGGACGGACCTGAGCTCCAGTTATGTAGAAACAAACTATTTGCCAAGCAAACAGTGGAGAGAAGCAGCCTCTGGGGTCCATAAAGAGAATGTATTTGGGTTGCGTGTGGAGATAAAACAGTACAGTGGCTGCATTTCTGTTCAGTGTTGTGTAACTGCTCAAAAGGAAAACATTTTTTAACAAAGGCTGCTGCAATGCTGACATGTTTCTCCACCCTACCTCTGTCTTCTGGTTCTTCAAACTCTTTTTCCTTTCTCGTAATCTGTAGCCTGTTTGCTATCTATTAACCCTACTCCTATATCCATCTTCTCACCATAAGCCTGAAGATTGTAGTGCCTTGTGAAAACATTTTGCTGTCTTCATCAAGGAACAACTAGGAAACGTCTGCGAAGCATATAATCAAAATGAGAGAAAAACTCAAAACATTGTCACAGCTGGTGTGAGGATTGTAATTTTTCAAATAATGAGTTAGTCTCTCCCTTTCCATCTTCAATTGCAGTCATCTGATGTTTGGTTATGGATATCACTGCTGTACACCCACCCACTCTATATAGTAAGAAAAATAGATAAACATATTGATAGTATATTAAAAAATCATCATGTGCAATCTGAGATAAAATGATAGAAAAATGGACATCATAATCCCAGCCTTACACAGAAAACAGAGCCAAGAAGGGGACAAATGCTTATAGGTGTAGCTGTTGAGGCTGCCACAGGATATGTAGCCATTGGCTACACCACAGCCTGCGTTTTGCCTGTGTCTCTCAAACCCAAATAACCTTAAATTACTGCCTGGACTCCCCAGGAATTACAGCTTTGCCCCCAGAGTGGTGCCCTTTTAAATATTCTGTACTATCTAACTGCAAAGAACATATTAGCTAGTGGCTTTAATTCCCTAATTATGCATTTATAAGAGACAAATTATTTCACAATATTCCTGCTGGGATAGAGAGAAATTACTGCTAAACATCCCTTGGTACACTTTAAAAGTACAATATGTCATAATGATGAACTTTGGTGATGTGCCGCATAATATTTTAAACTTCTTAGTATAATTCCAGTTCATGCATTACATACATATTTGATAATGTTTCTGCTGTTGTTCAGATACTAAACTGGGTTTTTTGGACATTCATTAAAATCATTCTGAAAACATTTGCAGAGTTCTTCATTGTAATCAGTCTTGAAAATATCCATCTGCACTGCACTACTTCATTAAAAGAATGAATTGAACCACCCAGCTTCTCAATAAAACGCCCACATAAAGGACAGCAGTTTTTTATTCCTTCACACACCCACTGATATAAACACAATGATTACAGCTTTTTGTGCAAGTGGCCTCTTGCTTCAGAGCTTGAAGCTTCTCTGATTCTGTGTAATTGCAGTTGCATACAAATATCCTTGTCATTCTTCAGGACCCCTACCACTCTTCATCCAAACACTTACCAGGCTCTGCTGCTTCTCATGATGATGAGTGAAACACAAGAGTAGATATTTTTCTTTTGTCTTTCAGTCTACACACCAGACTTGCTCCATCTATCTATCAGTGCAGGCAGAAGATGATTACTAACTAATTAATGACAAGGATGCATAGTGAGACTGGGCTCTGTGTCACATGTAGCATGTCCATGGACAGCAAGAGTCAGACTCATGCTGCACACACTGTCACTGACACTGCAGACAGTGGTCCTGATGCCTGAGTTCCTGGGGTGGTTGTGACCAGGAGCCAGGGACATGACTTGTGTTTTATGTTGGCTTAAGATGGCACAGAATGATGCCTGCTTCTGCAAAACAGGCAGGCTTCATTGGGTGATTTATTTTTTATATCCTGGAGTTCAGCCAACCATTTTTGTTTATTCCATCATCATACCATTGCCCTGCCAATTGCTGGTCATCCAAGTCTAAAACAGCATTTTTCTGAGTGAAGCTGCATCTGGAAAAGGGTTAAAAGAAAGGTCCAACTCCAGTCTTTTCTTGGGAGCCTTTATTTCCTGCTTGTGAAGTTGTAATAAAATTTTAGAAATTCTTGCTTCAGCCTTTTCATATTTGCCACTGTGAGATTTAAACCAATAAAAGATGTTTCACAGTAGTCATTTTGACACGGCAATGCAAATGAAACAAGAAGTTTCTCATTCTAGAAACAAAACTAAAAATGTTCAGGAATGCATGCAAATTGTAAAGTTGGAAAATAAGGTAATGGCATTTAAGGACAATAAAATCGGTAGTTCTACCTTGCTATCCACCTTATTTACAATAGCATAAGCAAAAAAGGCAGCTCTTACAGTGAACTTACATTTCAAGAAATGCAAATATGCCAAGCTCTTCACCACAGCCAGGAGAGTGAGAGTAAATAAAGAAATAGCAGGGAGCCACCCACTTTCAATGTCGTAGCTGGAAATATAGAAATGTTCGAAAAGCATCCGGGCCTTGAGCAGATACATCTGTCAGAATTCTGTAATTGCTTCAATTCCTGGCACTAACCACTCCAAATAGAAGTATCAAGAAAAATTACTCACAAATTACATAATCTTGAAAGAAATTTTGCATGAGTATTTCATTAAAGTGAAAGAGATTTCTTAGGGTAGAAGGAAAACAAGCATGCAGTTTTGTTGATCACCTAATAAGACTAATTACAGTCTACAGCCAGAGAGACACCCACACTTACTCTTTCCTGTACCTTCCATGGTTTGCTGCCTTCTGCTCTGGCTCAGACACAGTGGCTACAGGGTGACTTGGACAAGACAGAAAGTTCATGTTCTACAGTGGGTTACACATACCTGTTGTGACCAAAATAACCTTACTGCTGCATCAAGCAAGATCCTCACAGTGTGAAGGGTTTCAGGTAGTTGGCGGTAAAGGGGAAGAAGCAACTTTACCCTAGTCTTAAAATCATTAAACCACTATCTTCATCCGCAGTATTCTGCTTTGGTCTGTTTCCTTAACTACCATCCTTCTTTCTCTTGGCCACTTCAGCTTGTTCTGCGCCTTGGTACAGTTCTGACTATGCACTAACATTAGTCTGGTATTAATTTTCAGCAATCATTGGTTCATATATATCAATTTACATTTCTTAGTCTTTAGAAGGTTTGTACTGATGCCAGTAACTTGAAGGCTATGGCTTTTCTTGTGTTTGGTCTCTAGCATGAAATGTCCAGAAGGGTTACACACAGTCTAATTTGATCTGTGGAGATTGGACCATAAGAAAAAGGCATTTTTCGCAGGCACAAGGAACATTAATAAACTGAAAATAGGAAATCAAGCGCAGATGTATTTAAGAAGTTCAGTCTCTAGTGGTTTAAATATAAAATTTGTTGACAGCTGTAATAACCCTTGTTCAAACTGGCGAAAAGCTTCTCCTGCTGTGAACATGTTTTTACAGAAAGATGTCTATGATTTTGGGTGATACTGCTACATCAGAATTCATGTCATTGTTGAGAGAATAACCATCATTGTTGGATGAGACCCGTGTCATTACCATTGATCTCTTTAGCTCACAGGATCTTTACTTTTAGCTTGAACTGACTGATCTAATGAATGAACCAAAGTCCCATCTCTTAATGGCTTCCAGTTTCACCTGTATTTATTCAAGACTATCAAACTGGTTTTATCTCCTTTTATTGAGAAGCTACCAGATGTTTTTCCCCTCTTGAAAATCTATTCCATTTTACTATTGCAAAGATCTCATCTCCTTTCAGTGCATGTGCATATGCTTGGTTTTGATTACTCTTTCACCAGTTCTTCCTAAAGGGGAGCCGTACCATGTTTCACAGCTTCCTCACTTTTAAGTACTGTGATAGACAGACATGCTCGATTTTGTTGCAGTGCAACAAGTACACAGGCCAAGAAAAGTCCCTCTTGGAGAAATGGGAGGAGCACAGTTTGGTGCCCTTGAGGAGCTCAATGCTTAAAAAAGAAAGCTCAGCTGCATCCTGGGCTGTATCAATAGCAGTGTGGCCAGCAGGCTGAGGGAGGTGATTCTGCTCCTCTGCTCTGCTCTGGTGAGGCCTCACCTGGAGTACTGTCCTGTGTGGGGAGCCCAACACAAGACAGACATGGATCCATTGGAGCGAGTCCAGACAAGGGCCACAAAGTTGATCAGAGGAGATGCAGCACCCCTCTAATGAAGACAGGCTAAGAGAGATGGAGAAGACCCTGGGGAGACCTTACAGCACCTTCCAGTGTGTAAAGGGGCTACAACAAGCTGGAGAGTGACTTTTCACAACGGCACAGAGTGACAGGACAAGGGGAAATGGCTTCAAACGAAGGAGGGTAAATTTAGATTAGATATTAGGTACAAATTCTTTACTGTGAGGGTGGTGAGGCACTGGAACAGGCTGCCCAGAGAAGCTGTGGATGCCTGATTCACGGTAGTGTTCAAGGCTGGGCTGGATGGGGCTTTGAGCAACCTGGCTCAGTGGAAGGTGTCCCTGCCCACGGCAGGGAGTTGTGACTAAACGATCTCGAACGTCCCTTCCAACCGAAACCCTTCCACGATTTGATGATTTCTCCGATGGGTGTTGCTGTCAGGGCCCAACCGAGCCGGGGCCACGACGGTGCCTCCGCCCGCCGCCCTCAGCCTCCCACCGCCCCTCAGCGGGCCCGCCCCTNCCCCCGCCCCCCCGGCGCTCCGATTGGCCGGCGGCCATAGCGCCATCTCGGCTTAGCGCCGCCGATTGGCCGGCGCCGCTGAGGCACGGGCGCGCGGTACCCGCGGGGCGGCGGCGGCCGTTACTCATTAGCATGGCCGCGGGGCCGCCCCTCCCGCGGGCCGCCCCCGCCATTCGCCCCTGTTGCCCCTCGGTCCCTCCCACTGGCCCATTCCTGCCGCGAGGCGTCGCCGGGCGTCGGGACCGGGTCAAGGAGGGAGGCAGCGGCACCGCATCTTCTGTCCGTGAGGCGGCTGCGGGCTGCCCTGGCGCGGGCAGGTAGAGCAGAGCATCATCCGCGCCCCCCTGGGCGTGCACCGACCTCCCCCCGCCCCGCGCGGCGCCGCCGCCTCATCCCTGGGCGTGAGGGCTCCGGCCGCATCGCCGCCGCCAGCGGAGGAGAGTCCCGGCACCGAGCGGGGCAGGGCACGGCGGAGGGGTGACCCGGGGGGCGGTGGGACGAGCTCAGCTCCTCCGGCATCGCGTGTCCGGGAGGTGCCGCGTGGAGCTCGAGGATTCTCGAGAAGACGTTTTGTATTCTTTTTTGCCGTTTCGGAACCACTGTCCAGGCTCCTGTGGCAGCCTGGCGAGGTGGGGCTTGTTCCTCTTGTAGGGCTCCTTGTTTTTCCATTGGGATCTCCCCACCTTCCATTGCAAAGGAAATCGTCGCTTTCTGTACATACATTTTTTCATCCCTTGCACGAAACCCCATTTTGGGCAGCATCCGTGGACGGTGAAGCTTTGGATCAACAACCGGGAACAGACAGTGACTTTCATGATGTGGACCTTTCTGGGTATCGCCTCCTTCATTTACGTGTATAAGAAGTGTGGAGACCTCATGACTTACGCTAATAAGGAGGTGCTGCTCTCCGTGCTGGTGTTTTTCTCCCTGGGCTTGGTGCTGTCGTACAGGTACCACTTCAGGGGCCCCAGGCAGAGGCAGCAGCAGAAGCAGAAGTCACACCTGGGGGTGCTCACTGATGTGCTCTCAGCTTTGCCGCTGGTTGGCTTCTTCTGGGCCAGATCCACCCCGGGATCTCAACAAGTTGAACAACCCAAATCCAGAAAGGTAAGTTCAATTCAGACGTGGCACATGGCGTGCAAGGTCCTGCTGCTCTTCCCTCTGGCCACTGACCCTCTGCCCTGGTGAGGGAAAAGAGTTAAGAAGGGGGTGGAGAGGGTTTGTCTCCACCAGGGATGTTTGATTTGTCATATTTTGTGTTAGTTTTGGACGGCAAAAGAAAGAGTGAAACTTACTTAAGTGGTAGACCACGGGTTTTCTAGCATCAAATCAAATATGTTTGAAGAAAGATTTGGAGTAAAGGATTATTATAGTAGCCGAAAACTATCTTCAGTTGCCAGTCTGTTGTAGAGATGGAGGACTGGAGAATCTCTTCTATGAGGAAAGGCTGAGTGACTGTCCAGGCAGGAGACGAGAAGGCTGAGGGGTTTCATCATTTCATCAGTGTATGTAAATACCTGAAGGGAGGGTCCAAAGAGTGCTGTGCCAGGGCTTTTTTTTCATCAATGCCTTGTGACAGAACAAGAGGTGATGGGCACAGACTGAAACACGGGATGTTTGCTCTGAGCATCAGGAAGCACGGTTTACTGTGAGGGTCACTGAGCACTGCAGCGTTTCCCGGAGAGGTGGCAGAGTCTCCATCCTTGGAGTATCCAAAACATGGCCCAGTCCAGTCTGCTCTGTCCCTGCTTGGACAGGAGCTTTGGGCCAGATGATGGTCGGAGACCCTTTCCAACCTCTGCCATTTTGTAACTCTCTGAAGAGCTTACTAGTATTTATGAATAAAACACATTTGTTTAGACAACTGCAGATATAGTTACTTGGAAATTATAGCTGACCTATTGCTTGTACGATAGGTACAGGACCTGCTCACATAGTCAGTCTGTTCCCTTGAGCCCAGCATGATCCTTGCTGTGGGACAGTGGAGAGCTGTAGGTGGTGCCTGGAGCTTAGCTGGAGTCCTGCCATCCAAGACTATGAACTGGACATGGATATCCAGTACATCTGTGGTCAACACTATTTGGCTACTTTCCTGTGTACTTCTGGGCATTTTCACATGAGCACTGACCCGATGCACAGAGAAACATGAAACTGTTTTGGGCTGCAAGTCAAAGGTTTTTGATTTTTATTTTGTTTTTCTGTTAAAGCCTGCATTTACCAATTTCTTGTGTTACTTGAATTAAGATAGTTAGTTTTGCACTCTCTTGCTGTATTGTAGATATAAACATGACACTATGCCACTAGAAATTCTGGTGTCAGTGTTGTTCTGGGCATTTGTTTCACTGATGCAATCATATTTTTACCAATGTCAGCACTGCAGTGCCGGAGCATTTGTGAAAGACTGAATTGAACTCTCATCTACCAGCTGGAGAAATGACTTGCAGCTTTGCACTGGAGTTGCCCTTAAAACTATTTTTCACTTTGAATTGTATGTGATTAGGTGCTGTTGGGAAGGTTCTATAATATAGGTGGTCTTAAGATACCAGTTTCTGTATTAACTGATGCCCAGTCCAATGTATGTTAGTTCTTAACAGCTTTAAATGTAGATGAATGGTGATTTTGCTTATACTTTTAATTGCTAGATGAGTTTTCATTTCAGGACCACTTCTTAATAACATTTTCCAGGCAGCTGCTTCTGCTGACGCTTTTCCATGCTGAATATTACTGTAAATTGCTATTTTGGTAGTTGGGTAGGTTTACTTAGAGCAAAATGTAAAAGGACTACGTTTTCCAGAGAAATACATTTTCCAGTAAATCTAATAGCTTTTTCATTGCAAAATGCTAAGGCCTCCATGCTAGAGTGGTTCACTGGCGTGAAGGTATCAGGCTTACTATATAGGATAAGAATATGGGCCAGCCTTTTCTTACTGCCTTTTATAGCAACTTTCAGTCTCTCTGACAGCTTTGTTTGTGGTTTGTCTTTGATCAGCAAGGCAAATTTAATCAAGGGTCTTGATTTTGTTTGCAGGGGTGTTGGTTTTTCTTTTCTCTGCTCATACTTCTGTTGCATTGTTGAGTATGACTGATTCAATTTTGGACAAAAATAAACAGGAAGATGCTTTCCAACTACCAATGCACCGTCAGTCCCCTGGGTCAGAGTAGAGCTATTCCAAAGTCAGCCTTCTTGACAAGGTTATGGTAGAGATATATTGGCACATGTAACTTTGTTGGCTTTATTTTCTAAAGGGTAAAAGAGAAGTGAACTTCTCAGATGTGTATCTGACAGAGACTGCTCCAAATACAACATTGTCACCACAATATGATCCAGAAATTATCATTGTGGGATCAGGCGTCCTTGGATCTTCCTTGGCTACAGTGCTTTCAAGGGATGGAAGGAAGGTGACTGTGATAGAAAGGGATCTGAAAGAACCTGACAGGATAGTTGGAGAATTGTTACAACCTGGAGGATTTAATGCTCTTCGAGACTTGGGTCTTGAAGGTGAGTACATTTCAAAATGCAAATAGATCTGTAATACAAGAGTTACTACAACTACACTCAACAATGCATTTAGTAAAAGCATACAGGAAAAATTACATTATCTGTGCTTTACATTTGAATTAAAATTGCTTGTATATTTCCATTTGGCTGTTTTGAAAATACTCATGTTTCAACATGTGTATTTTGCTTAAGAAAATTGGACCCTATATAAAGAAGTGCCTTTAATAAATAATCAAGCTTTCTTAAAGACTTGTTTTAACCCATCTGTTGACTTATATTTTGCAGATACAGTGGAAGGTATTGATTCACAAACAGTAAATGGTTACATAATTCATGACCTAGAGAGCAAGTTGGAGGTTGAGATTCCTTATCCAACATCTGAAGACGGACGTGTGGCCAGTGGAAGATCTTTTCATCATGGCCAGTTTATCATGGGTCTCCGAAGGGCAGCTATGGCAGAGCCCAAGTGAGTCATGTTGTGAACAGCACAGTTGGGACCCACAGATTCAGAAGCATTGTTCCTACCATTTCCATGAGATTCTTAAACCATTTCCCTCTGTCCCAACATGGAGGGCTGTGATAAACAAGAGTGAGAGAAAATAGCAGCTATAGTTACTCATTCTGCTCTCAGTAGACAACTTCATAAATTACATACACATCATATATATTATATATACATTACCCTTTGGGCAACTTAGTCTTTAAACTAAGGGAGTATGGGCTTTAAATATTAGGCAGGGGATTTGCCCATCTATGCGAGAGAACGGTTCACAGGTGAAGGGTTGATTCTCTTCTTCTGACTCTTGGGTTTGGCATTTTACCAGAAGTAGTGACTTCTTCTTGGTGAGCAGTGCACAGAACTTCTTTGGACAAAAGATATGAGTGGTAAATCTGGCGCAATTTCTTAGATCACAGAATGGTTTGGGTTAGAAGGGATGACCTTTAAAGGCCATGTAGTCCAACCCTCCTGCCCTGGGCAGTAGCATGTAGCTTTTCCACTGATGTTTTCAGTGATGCTAGAAATCAAGTGTTACATTTGCATGTTGTTTTGCTTTTTTAACAACAAGAAGTGAGACAAAGTAACTATAAAGCACTAAAAAGAAGTAGCTCTTTTCAGTCACTAACTTGTATGTTTCAGAATCTTCAAGACAACTTCTTTTCATAATGAAAAGAAAAATTAGTATTTGGTATTTTCTCTTAGCTGTTTTCTTTCTTTTGTATAGGAGATAAGAAGTAAACTTCTATTGAAACAGAATAGATTGTAGGTGCTGTTTTCTGTGTGGTTTTTTTTTGTGTTGTCTTTTTTCCCCCAAAATAATTTCTTCCCCTGAGAATGTCATAATGCCATATGTCCCCTTACAAGGGAAATACGGCATTATCATATTTTTACCTAACACCTTTATTCTGAGGTGGAAAATTGCTTTCTGCTTTCATATTTGTTATATCATATGAATTACTGAAAGTGGCACTAAAGATAGCAGCTCTGTAGTACCGTTAAAATTAATGGTAACTGTGTTCACTACCTCTGAAAGCTAAAACCTTGTTGAGGCTCTAAGTTCAATGAAATTTGGGCATCTGATTGCTCAACTTGTGGGGACAACTCCAGTAGCTCTACACAGTCTTTGAAGCAAAAACTTTCAAAAATGATTTTTCTGACGTAAATTGTTTCCTATTTTCCAAGCACTCTTTAATGTTTGTTTTGTGTATGCTTGCTTGCCATTTAATTTGTGGCATAGAAAACTGCATGTTTATGTGCAGTAAAAGGTGAAGAACTCTTAAGAGTGCCAAGAGATTTTGTTTTTTATTTCAAAGCTTTTGAAGATATAGGGGATAATTATTACTGAATAGTATATCTTCTTTATAAGTACTAGGCAATATGAATGTATTTCAGATGGGTAAAATTATTTTTGTGGCAGAAAGAGTTAGGGCATCATTGGTTTACAATAATAAACTAATTATATATAATTATAAACTAATTTATAGTGGGTGAGAACCAGAAGAAAAAGTGAGCACTTACATAGGTAACTGAAATGATAGCTATAAAAGAAAGTTAAAAGCCGATAGGATCTGCAGAACCCTGATTCCCTGGCATGCTGCTGCACTCCCTTGCTGCTGAGGTTTCTGTTGTGTGCTCACTCATAACCATTTGTATTTTGATACAGTCAATGTGCCTGTTGCCTGGCAAATTAAGCCAGTCACAATCTACTCTGAAACTTCTGGATGACAAGAAAAAACCCATTAATTGAACTTCTCGTATTCTTTCTAAGAGCCTTAAATAGGAAGCTGTTGTATTCTCATGTGGACCTTTAGCTCCGTTCTCCAGGTTGTGGAATTCCATCTGGATATGGAATATTTGTGAGGGACAGAGAGTGTCCCATTTCGAGCTGCTAAATCTGAAGTGCTATGATCAAGTCTAACAGCTCAGACCTGACACAGGATATAAGTTTAGAGAGATTTAACTTTTGAACCAAAGATAGCTCTGGTTGGGAGATAGAAGCAAAGGATGCTCCATGAGAACATAAGCATTAACAGAACTTTAAAAGCATAAGTAGAAAAAAAACCAAAACAAAACCCTATTCTGAATTCCTGAGGTGACAAGCTAGATATCCATGTCCTAAACAGGTTAGGTTAGTTTGGACTACTCTGAAAATTAGGTGCCTGATTTTTACCTAGTGTACATGTTAAGGGTTTAAGTGCTGCTGGTCCTGCTCTTTAATTCTTCTTGGTGTTGGGTCTCACCTGCACTGTCAGCGATTCCCACCATTTGGCAGGGATGACTCAGTCAGCTGCCTGATTTCTGACCATTATTTAGGTGTGAAACTCCTCTCAGCATGTCTCACCTGGCCGTGGAGCATAGCTGGGGTCTCTGCTAAATGACAGGGTGTTTATGATAAACATATGTTTTTTAGAATATTCAGGTGTCAAACCAAAGGTAATGTTGAACTGAAATTAGTGACCAGTTCTTTTTGACATTTAATGTGGCTTCAGAAAGTGTTCAAGAACACTCTTTTTTTTAAAAATTTAAACCAACTGTGTTGGCAGAGACAAGATTGTTGAAAATTTGGGTTTCTTTCTGTGTCTAGTGCCTTGAAATGTTGGCATCATTAATCCTCCTCTGTTCTAACCCCTCTATTTCATTTCAGTGCAAAATTCATTGAAGGGACTGTGTTACAGTTACTGGAAGAAGATGACTGTGTCGTGGGTGTTCAGTACAAGGACAAAGAAACTGGAGACACTAAGGTTAGACAATTTTCTGTTACAATCTTTGTTAAGCTATTGAGAAAATTGAGGTTTGCTTTATATAATTTTTAAAAACCTCATTTTTCAGAGCAGTGGTACAGAAATAATACAGTTATCAAGAAAGCGAAATATTTAATAAAGAGAGATTACTTTTTAGTGGATACAGTCTGGGAATATGAGAATTCTTGTTATAACTTCTTGTGCAGTTTCTGCTTTCAGTGTCTCTGGAGAATTTAGTTCATTATTTCTTTCATTATTCATATGTCTGGAGTTTAAAATCTTTCGAGAGCTCCTGACAAAAAAACCCAATATATTAAGATTTGTGCTTTGCCTGTGGGTAGTGGTCTGCATTTCCACATATACTTCCACCATCTTGTGAGGGACTGAAAATGAAAAAGTTACCTATTCATAAGGAAAGCTCTGTCTGCTCATTTCTTGGATGACAGAGAATTCTGGTGCATTTTAATTGTATCACTGATTTGATTTATGTTCTTTGCATCAACTAATGCTAAACTGCTGGCTAAATGCTATGAAACTGTGTGAACTTAAAAAGTTTGGGAAAGACAAGTCTGGGTAGAATCCCTGTACTGAAGTTCTGGGTATGCTGCCTCTTTTCCAGGAAAACCAAATTTGTAATCTCCTTTGTGGACTTTGAAGTTCCTTTGCTGCCTAAAGTTATGTAGGTGTGCTCTGATGGGAAAGATGGGAATCTCCTGCCTATGCCGGCTGCCCTCCATACTAGATGGAGAAAGTTCCTGAGTAGCTGGAAGATCCTGCTCTGAGGATTGTTAACACCTTTCATCTCTAAGTCATTTAGAAATGGGACTAGTGGCATAGAACCATATGTGAGAGAGCCTTTTAAAAGTACTTGCCAAAGCTCTAGGGGAGCGAGCTGGTTTTAGGCTGTCCTCAGGCAAGTGCTATTTCAGCCCACTTGATGGCTAAGTGCTGTAAGAGAGCAGAGAGGTGACAACATCCTTGACCCCTCTTGAAGTAGCTGCAGGAGAAGTGAGTTGCAAGTCCTGTTCCTTGGTCTGTTTTACATAAACCGTACTAGGAAATCCACTCTATGAGAATGGGCCACTGAATCACAGGTATGGGAAAGACAGGGGCTTTGGAGAGGAGGAGAGTTTTTTGCAGGGGAAGGGTGTTTTTTGGGGTTTATTTCCCGAATTCAATTGGCTTTATCATCTAGCAACATAGAAGGGTGGTTTTGTTTTGTTTTGTTTTGTTTTGTTTTGTTTTGTTTTGTTTGAGGGCTACAAGGGAAAGGGGCATATTTTGTTTTGAGTTTTGTTTTGAAGCTTCACACACTAATGGATATTGTTGTAATTTCAAAAGTGTGACTTATTTGACCAGCAGCAGGGTGACCAGTGTTCTAGCCTGCATCTTTCCTGAGAGTACCGATGTTGTTCTAAAGGCCTTAAGCTTTCTATATGTATGCTGGGGACAAACAAATTCATGTTTTGCTCTCAGTGCTCAGGTTCTGTGGCTGAAAAGAGCTGTTTCATTTGCTGGCTTAGATCTCCTTTGATTTTAGAAATCTTGTATAAGAAATTTCCATTAAATGTTTCTATTTACCATATTTCCCTGCCTTTGAGCTTTTACAACTAGGAAGCATTTAGTTGAATAAAACCCCCAAACTCAAGCCTGTTTACATTCCTTTGCCTGCTTTTATAAAGAAAGGAGGCTGATCTGTGTTGTGTGTCTGTGTTTTTTTGTTCTCTCTGTCCCACATTCTCCACCACATTACCTCTGAGATTCTTACTCTCTTAAATGAGGTTCAAATTACCCAGTATGTCTAAAAGTCAACTTACAGAATTTATCAAAACTAGGCAACTGAATAGACTCAAGATTTATTGTGTTGACTGTGGAAAAATTGTAGCATGAATGTTCCACTCATTAGACAGCAGGAAATTGATATGGACAGGTGACTTTGGTCTAATTGTAGGAACAATTGGAGCTTGCAATCATCCAAGCTAGGAATCTATAGGAAAGAGGTTTTGTTTGCTCAGGAGCTCGCTTCTATAAGCACAGATACCACAAACCATATTATTTTACTCATATCTACTCTCACCTGATTTTCTCCAACTTCACTCAGCAAAAGAGATTAAGGTTTGTGTGACCAAGTGGAGTCAGACTTGATCCTGGTGAGTCCCCCCCTGCTCAGAATATTCTATGATTCTAAGAATTCTCTCCAATATTGGAGGCAACTGGTCATAGAGGAGCCCACTCACAGAGTGATTCATCAGATGCTTCCATACAACAGTAAAGATTTCCCAGGAATCCTAATGAAACACAGTGTGCTTTTTTTGCCTTACTTACAACCTGAAAGCTTAAAAGGAGAAATATTTTTTACTGCTTATGCCAAGCATATGAAATCACTGAAAGCCAAGGACTAATGCTTGGTATTGTCATTGGAAGTTCAATCACTGAACATATTGACATTGTGAAAACCGTAGGTAGAAGGAAACACCTACCTTTAAGTGCTTTCTAGTATAATCATGTTGTTTTATTACCTTAAAAATAGAAAGCACAGAAATACATTTTAGTAATTGGAATAATTTGCTTATGTTTAAGAGCAATGTATGTGTTAAACATTAGGAATTTGCTCAGACCTTCGGGCTGAACCTGATCAGTTTACTCAGATTTGTATTTTGTTTATATATACAGTGTTTGTTATGGTTCCTAAATAGACTGGGAACTGCTCACAGTTCCCTGCTTGGTCTTTCAAAGAAGAGCCCATATGCTTACCATTTGTCAGTTTCTTACTTTAGTTTTGTTTTCTTTAGTGGCTTAATTTAAAATTCTTCTTTGGTTTCTTTTTTTTCTTCTGAAGAGCATTACATCCTGAAGGGAGCAAATACTCCTCTTTATTGTATTTTTTTAATGCCAGTTTCTACACAGTTCCCATAGCTGTGTTTTCTGAATGCATGTCTAAAAAAGCTGGATTATATTGTTAGATCAGCTTTTAGAGCAAATAGGTAAGTATGAATATGAGGAAGGCAAACCCCTCAGTATTTCTTAATACATATGTACTTAATATGGCCTGTGATCCTCTTAAATGCTTATTGTTTTTTAAAATATCTAATTTACAATTGCAAATGAGAGCTTGGGAATTGCTTCTCACTGTTCCGGAGCAAAATTGACTGTGTCATATCTTTACTTTTAATTTATGCTGCAGGAACTTCATGCCCCACTTACAGTTGTAGCTGATGGACTTTTCTCCAAGTTCAGGAAAAACTTGGTATCCAACAAAGTTACTGTTTCATCCCATTTTGTCGGTTGTATTTTGAAGGTAACTTTTATGTATAATAATATATAAACCACTCTGCTGCTGCTGCTTTAATTTGGGTCTGAATTTCACTGAAGATGTTGTTCATTTCCTTTACCAACAGAATCAATTAGAACTGCACTTTTAGGTGTTTATCCAGCTGTTCTGTCAGTTTGTGACCCTTGACAAGTGCTTGGAAGTTTTCTTCTGTGTTTTTAACTCTTGAAATGTTGATGCATATTCCATCCCAGGAATGGGATGCTTGCTCTAGGATAGTTGAACTTACTGTGTCAGACTTAACATCTTAGGTACAGTTACGGATGAGGTTTTCAACTCTTAAAACACTTCTAAGTATGTGTGAGCCTGCTTTGGCTTTGTTTTTTGGTTTTTTTAAAGTCGATATTGTTGTTGAAAGTTAGATTTCTGAGTTTAAGAGTGGAGTATAGGGTTAACCTTAAGCATATAGTTGAACAAGGGAGTGTTTAAGAAAATGGACTTTGATGCAACATAACTAAACTGAGCACTCAACTCACTAGACGAATTCACAGAAATTTTTTTTAAGAAAAAAACATTTCAGCATTGTGGAGCACACATAGCACTACTTTATATTAGTGCTGTCTCATTTTAGCACTAAGTTCTGGATCAGGAGGTACCATTGCAAACCTGGAACCCAGCTGATAAAATTTTTTCCCTGGATATAGGTGTTTTGACAGGTTTATGTTAAATACTGGTACCTAAAATGGTGACACTTTTTTTTTTTTTTTTTTTTTTTACAATAGTTACAGTATTTGTTCAGGGAGTAAAAACCTTGAGTTTCAGATCATCCTAGCGGCTGCAAGTCAGACCACCTACATTTTCTACTCTAGAAGGGCACCCAAACTGTGCTCCTGCTTGAAGGTGGGGTACCTTGCAACCAGGTACATGTTTGCCTTCAGGACCTATGAACTTCAAGAGAGAAGGTGGTGTCCTGATTTTGGACTGAGAATCGGGGTTGGTATCTGAGTGTTTGGAAAATCCAGGTAGAAATCCTGGCTGGATCTTTCCCTCTGTGTCTGCTGCATTAACTGTTGCATTAACAGCAAAAATAACTAAGGGAGAATGAACCAAAGCCAACAGAATTTTCGCTAGACTGAGAACACTGATTTGGAAGACCTTCAGGACTTTTTGGGTCCTAAACCTAGTTAGCTCTGCTCAAGTTTTTCAACTTTTGGAATCGCCTTTAAGATCTCATTAGATGGGGCCCTATTATTCTTCTTCAGTTGGTGTCTCCATGTAGTTATATTTAGACTAGTGTATTTCTTTTCCTCTCACCACTTTCTTTATGAAAACAAAATGATCTTACCAAAAACTACTACATTGATTACATTACAGGTTTTCAATGGCATGTGTTAAATATTGATGAGGTATTCAAGTGAAATGGATAAATTAGTGATTCTAGTAAATGCTAAAATGTATTGGCAAAAAAATTGTTGCTACCTTGAAGTTCAACACTTTATTTTTGAAAACACTTTTTCATTTAAGAGAAAAATAACAAACTTAATATGATACAGGATTTCGTTTAGAAGTGTTTTAGAAAATTTTGTCTGATGTTTAATATCCTTTCATTAATCAATCTCAGTCTTTCTCCCTCTTCTTTTCTTTTTAAGGATGCATCACAGTTTAAAGCTAATTATGCTGAACTTGTTTTAGCTAAAACAAGTCCTGTGCTAATCTATAAGATTTCTTCAACTGAAACTCGGGTCCTTGTTGATATTCGAGGGGAAATGCCAAAAAATTTAAAAGAGTACATGATTGAGAACATTCATCCACAACTACCTGGTAAGTCTAGAAAGACTTCTAGATAATTGTCACGTTTAAATATGCCAAAAAAAGACACATTTGATTGAGTCCATAGAGCTGTGTGGCTTTTTCCATGTGCACAGTCACTGTTTCAGTAACTATTCACCTTTCTTTCGTTCCACACCACACAACACACACGAGTTTGTTCAGCTCACGTCTGTGACACTGGCAATTTAGAAGGGTTATATAAGGCTCTGGGGTCCTCAGCACAGGAAGGAGATTGACTTGTTGAAACAAATCCAGAGGAGGCCACCAAGTTGACCAGAGGGATGGAGCATCTCCTATGAGGAAAGGCTGAGGGAGCTGGTTTTGTTAAGTCTGGAAAAGAGAAGGCTTTCACCTAATTGTGGCCTTCTAGTACCTGAAGGGAGTCTACAAGAAAGATGGGGCAGGACTATTGGCAAGGGCAGCGAATGACAGGACAGGGGGGGATGGGTTCAAGGGGGGATGGGTTCAAATTGAGAGAGAGTAGGTTTAGATTAGATACTAGGAACAAATTCTTTACTGTGAGGGTGGTGAGGCACTAAAACAGGTTGCTCAGGGAAGTTGTGGCTGCCCCGTCCCTGGAGATGTTCAAGGCCAGGTTGGATCGGGCTCTGAGCAGCCTGGTCCAGTGGAAGTGTCTCTGCCCATGGCATGGGGGTCAGCATTACATGATCTTCAAGGTTCCATCTCAACCCATATCATTCTATGATTCTGTGATATTTCTAAAAAAGAGATTAAAATGGATTGCATACAAATTATTTATGCCTTTGTCTAACTACTGTAAGTAAAATAATTTATTTATTGCAGATCACTTAAAGGAACCATTCTTAATAGCAGTTCAGAATGATCGTTTAAGGACAATGCCTGCCAGCTTCTTGCCTCCTTCAGCTGTAAACAAGAAAGGTGTGTATTATGAAATAAAAGGAATGAAAAAGGCATTATAAATATCTTCTGGGCCATAGGACTTTGCTTTCATAGATGTATATTTGTTGTTCAGTACAAGTGTCTCATAAATCCTCTATGAAAAATAATATTTTGAAAATGCATACCTTGGGCATAATTTAACTGGAATGTTTATATTGACACTAGATGTTAAATCAATGCCTGCTTTATCTGTAAGTTTAATTTACACAGTTGCTCAAGCTTATACAAGTGTGGTCTTTGTAAATGACATGATTAAAAACCTAAAGAAATTAACTTTAAAAGTGTGTTCTTTGACACATACACATGCATACTTATAGAGAAAAAAATAGTTTGACCTTGATCATATGAAACCTGTTTTAAGCCTTTCGATTTAAAGACACATTTTGTGGTTTTTTACTTCTGTTTTTTAATTTCTAGTTGTTATTCATCTTATTTTCTGGTGGGAATGAATTCTTAGTGAGTTTGATGTTTTTTATAGAGGATTTGAATTTTAAGATTACATAATGGTTGTGCAGTCTCCTATTGTTTTTTCTCTTCTATCTAGGTGTTCTTCTTTTAGGAGATGCATATAATATAAGACACCCTCTAACTGGTGGAGGAATGAGTGTTATTCTAAATGATGTTAAAATATGGAGAAGTTTGCTCCAGGATATCCCAGACCTTTATGAAGATTCTGATGTTCTTAAGGTGATTCTTTATTTTGGATTTATTTTAGACAGCTTCTGCTGCAATTTAGTGACACAGTTCTAAGTTTTATGCAACTCAGGGACAAGTAAGTTGGTGGGGCACAGCAGTTTTCAAAGCTTTGGCTGGACTAGATAATAAGATTTCTTATTTATTTGTTTACTGCTTTTAATCAGGTTAGGCATATTGTCTTGGCTAAACTATAGATAGTATAATTGTAGGCTACAAGTAGATGATTCAAAAATATATTTGAAAATTGAGAAGCACTTAGAGGAACCCTGAACGTCAGGACAGTTCAGGACTTACCTGACCAAATGCAGATACTTCCATCTCAGCTAGTCACCTCAGACTTCCAGTCATTTCCTACTTATTATCAGTCAATTGAGGGAGCTAGCTGAGTGTTATCCTTTGAGTTTCAGCTGTATCCCAGACACCTACTGTAGGATGAGATGAAGCATGCTCTGGAACTACCTTTTTTCCCCCTATATGTAATGTAAGAGGAGCCTAGATAACTGGTTCAATGAGTTTCCAAAATTCCTTCATGACCTAGCTTGGAACTGATCTAGCATATCACTAAATGCCTTCTATATTTCCACAAGCATTACTCTTGCCACCTCTTTGAGAGTCTTTTGAATGTTCCTTTGTATTTACTGACAGAAATACTTCTTCCTTTTTATTTCTTTTTTTTTTCCAGGCAAAAAGAACATTTTACTGGTCAAGAAAAAAATCTCATTCTTTTGTAGTGAATGTTCTTGCCCAGGCACTTTATGAACTCTTTGCTGCCACAGATGGTAAATATATCTTAAAGATAAACTCTGACTTATTACAACTCGCTAAATAAATATGACTGGGGAAGGGATGTGTATGAGCAGATATTGATGTGTTTGTGTGTATATATGAATAAGAATATATGTGTGTGTATTGATATGTATATATTAATCAAAGAATTTTAATACTTTTTTGTGTTCTCTGCCTAGTTGTTTAGTTCTGGTGTGATGTAGAATGAGTTTCAGCAATGTGAAAGCAAGTCTGGAGTTAGTATTAAATAGCAAACTAAAGAAAAACCCCAAAACAAAGAAAACAAGTCAGTTAATACAAAAATATGTAGATATTCTGCTAAACTGTCTCTTTTATAAATAAAAGCAGCTTAAAGTCCAGCTGAATTGAACAGGACAACGGCTACCAAAGTCCTGGATTTAATAGCAGTATTGTGTATGCAGAAAAATGTTTCAGTATGTGTTCACTGTATTTGTTTTATTAATTCCTTTGTAGATTCCTTGCATCAGCTAAAGAAAGCATGTTTCCATTACTTCAGACTTGGAGGAGAATGTGTCTCAGGTCCCGTTGGATTGCTCTCAGTGTAAGTTCACTGTACTGGCAGTGGTTATTGTGAGCCCCTGTGAGATCTGCTTTGCTCCCCATCAGGCAGCTCAACATAGGGAGGATGGCCCAAATGAGCCTAGGTTTTTAAGATTATACTAAAGGTTGGAGGTTTATTTGAAACTATGTCTTTTAATGCTGACTCTTTTTTTTCTTTTTTTTTTCTGTATAAAAATGCCACTAAAAGCTGGAGAGGAATTAGTGTAGGGAGCACAGGAGTTTGAATGAGGTAACCAGACCAGCAGAGCAGCTGATGGAGATGTTTCCTACTTGACAAGCTGAGAGCAGTGAATGGTGAGGCTTCTCATAAAGGATTGTAAGGAATAGGGAAATCTCTAGCTGTGAAGGTGTTTGAATGACCCCTCAGAAACTAGTGAATGCAAAGTAAATTCCACTACTCTGAACATATGAGAATGTGTCCTTTTGTATTTCTCTGTTTTGGAATGAGAGCTAAAACTGAAGAGCCTGTTGAGACTATTCCTGTGGGGGAAGATAAGGAAGACAGAGTACTAGAAATTAAAAGAAAGCAGCAGTGTATATTGGCTGTGCTGTGGGAGGGAATGCAGAGTGTGGAGCGGTTTCCAAGAGAACCAAGTTTGTGTTTTTGAGTTGAGATGGCAGGAGCAGAGCTGCTTGAATCAGAAGGGGGTGTGTGATCTTGAGTCAAGATCTGTATTTGTAAAATGGAAATTTATCAGTTCTTTCTGTTTCTGTTTATTTACTAGTTTTATGTGTTTATTTTCAATGCAGGTTATCTCCTAAACCAATGGTACTGATTGGCCACTTCTTTGCTGTGGCCTTATACGCCGTTTATTTTTGCTTTAAGTCAGAGTCCTGGATCACCACACCTCGAGCAATTTTCAGTAGTGGAGCTATTCTTTACCGGAGCTGCTCTATAATATTTCCACTTATTTACTCTGAAATGAAGTATTTAGTCTATTAAAATCCAGGGGAAAATTACTGGAGAAATAAAGCATGAAAATCACAATGCCTTCAAAATCTTTGGACATATACTATTTAATATTGTATTATGTTGTTTTCTCCTCAAAATGCAATTTCCTTGATAAGGACTTAACTTAATTTTGGTTTTGTGGTTATTATACGTATATATTATATGTAAATATTATTTTCTTTGCAATTTAAGTTCAAAAAGGAGTTAGCTGTTTACAAGGACCATAATTAAGTGTTGATGTGGTAGATAATTGCCAGTTTTGACAGAATTTCTTTCCTTGCTTTGTGCATTGCTGAGTGCACCACTAATATTAATAAACTGAGAAGTGAAAACTGTAAACCATATGCTGCTATTATCCTTCATGCTTTTTTCTGTTCAGTAGTTCCATAGACTTTATTACTGTGAAATATTGTAACATTCTTGATTTGGTTGTTTCATTAGGATTTGCCTCTGTTCTGTTTCAGTTGCAGCTAAGATACTGGTCTGTTGACACTTAAAAGGACACTCTAAAGGATGTCAGATCTTGATGTGTCACCATATATTTAATTTCAGTTGCTGTAGCTAGTGCCATGTTGCTTTTCTGCATTCCTTCTTTACATAAGAATTAATTTTAACAAGTAATAACCAAACCAGAGCTTTGTTGGCTACTGCAGTGCACTCAGGTAGTGGAAGCACATGTTTTTGAAAATTTCTTCCTATCTCACTTCCTTTTAAAACCTTAGAAGTTTGGGGTTGTTTTGCTTGGTGTGTGTGCAACTGAAGTTTAACACTGCCATGAACTGAAGCACAGCAACAAACCATATCCACTGAAACAAATTCAGTCCAGGCTATTTCCAGTAGACAGTAAAGTAATCTTTAATATTACTTCTAAAAATTATTGAAAAGCACCATGAAAGTGTCCTTTTAATACTTGGAGTGTGGTGGGATTATTTTTCCTGTAGGAATTACTGCATGCTACTAAAGAGTTCATGTCTATTCCTATTGGTCACTATTCTTCTCAATGTTCTTGTTATCAGTGTGATTTCCTTTGCCCTTATGCATCTGCATTTTCTCTACCTTTCTTACGGTTGGTTTGGGCATCGCTCTATGGCTCTACACTTTTGGCTTTCCTAAACAATCACACGTGGGTGCAGCCAACAGTCTGGAGAGCAATAATGGATCTTGTTCTTCTGTACTGGTGAAACTGTGACTCTACCTTGAAAATGACAGGTTGCATAAGCTGTGTATAAACATACATTTTACCTTGGACTGTGAAAAAAAATCTGTGGAGAGACTTTATTTAGTATTTTATTTGATGGATATTTCAAATGACCTTTTCTTTTCCAGAAGTGAAAGTATGTATATTTTTCTAACCATGATCACTTTTGATACCCTCTTGAAATTACACTCATCATGAATATGTCTATGTTGAAACTTTAGGGTAAAGTACTAATATTTTCAAATATCATTATATATGGTAACTAAATTATGCCCCTTTAAGGGTACACAAAGTTTGCAGAATTTATACAAGTGTTTTCAAAATTTGTGACAATTTTGAAAATATTGATTGATTTTACATTTTTTATTTTTTTATATTATTTGCAGTCAGTCTCTTTAAAGTCATGGATAAAAAGTCCTGAGCCAAATATACATCCTCAGCTTACGTAAATAAAAAGTTATTATATCTGTAGATTATTTTTGTGTGTGTCTCTGGTTAAAGAGTTTTGTTAAATTCTGATTTATCTGCTTAAATTTACATATATATGTAAGGACTTTTTCTTTTCCTGAATTCAGTGCCTGATTAAGTGTCTTGATGATTCCAATCACTTAATGGAAATTTCTGGCAGAGAGACAAATCTTGTGTCTCTGTGTGTATGTGTGTGTGTGTGCGTGTGAGAGAGAGAAGGGTCAACTTGAAAATACGACCATGAAATGGCTACATGCCTTGTCCTCAGGGCAAGAGGAAGGGCTTACTTTGAAGCTTCAGGGTGGGATCACTGGGAGACAGGGCAACACAGGATGTGGGCTTCTGGCTGAGATTACTCATGAGTTGATTTTTGGTGCTGTTGGACAGTGTCGGATGGGTGCCTACTCCAGCTGGTTGGTGGCCCACCAGCTCTGCCCTGGAGAAGAAAAATTGCAGGGCAGGATTTCAGGCTGTGTTCTGTAGCCCCTGACTGCAGTTATTTTCTCATGGATGCAGAGGGATGTTGGGGGGTGGAGGAAAAGTAATGAAAAAGCAGTTCTTGGGTCAACTGAAACTAAGAAGAGTAAAGACGGCAGTGAGTGAGTAATATCCATAGCTAAAATGGCCAAAAATGGAATCCAGCAGCAGCTAGTGCTAAGCCGCAGCATGCAGCAGATGATCCATAAGAATCATGATTTTCATTTTCTACACCTGTATGCAGCAAAATAAAGCAACATGCCAGGAAGGTTTTGTCACAGACATGATTCAGAATCTGAGAGGAGCAGAATGCACACATATTTGATGCAACTTTTGAGTTGTCTATATATCTTCTAACTCTGAAGAGGTTAATTCAAAGGATTTCTATATTGCAACATTTAATGGCAATAATGTGCCCTTGGAAAAGTGTTGTGGGCACAAGGAGAGGTGCTATGCACATGGGGTTATTCCTCTGTTCCAGGACTGGTGCAGCTGCTGGAGAAGGTAGAGGGGGCAAGAGAAGAAGCTACATAGTGGTGAGATTGTAGATGTTCACATTGTGCAGGAGTATGGAAACTTGCTTGTAGGGGAAAGAGGAGACAGTATCATGGAATCATAGAATCATTAAGGTTGGAAAAGACCACCCAGACCATTGAGTCCAGCCTCTGTCTGAACACCACTGTGTCAATAAACCATAGCACTAAATGCCACGTCCAGTTGTTTCTTGAATACTTCCAGGAGTGGTGTCTCCACACTTGTCTGAGCAGCCCATTCCGATGCTTAGCCATTCTTTCAGTGAAGAAATTCTTCCTGATGTCCAGCCTGAGCCTCCCTTGGCGCAGTTTGAGGCCATTTCCTCTTGTCCTGCTGCTGATTGCCTGGGAGAGGAGACTGACCCCGACCTGGCTACCACCTCCCTCCAGGAGATGTAGAGAGTGATAAGGTCCCTCCTGAGCCTCCTTTTTTCCAGGCTAAACAAACCCTGTTCCCTCAGCAGCTCTTCACAAGATTTGTGCTCCAGACACTTTCCCAGCTCCATTGCCCTTCTCTGGACATGCTCCAGCACCTCACTGTCTTTATCGTTGTGGGGGGCCCAAAACTGGACAGAGGATTTAGCTGCTGCTCTGCAGAAAGATGAGATGGGAAAGGTGTGTGGAGCATGTTGCCTGTACTGGTTTCCCATGTGTAAGCTGTGACCTGTGCTACTTCAAAGGCTGCTCACTTCCCCTAAAACGAATGTGTTGGTGTTTGCTGTAACGCTGTTGATGCTCAGGGGTTTGTTTTGTGCCAGTAGGGCATTCATTTACTGCTGGCTCATAGTCCTTGCACATATTGCTCTCTGAAACCTGCTTGTGTATTCTGGACAAAAGTGAAATCTGTTCAATCCAGAGTAAATATAAGCAGTTGATAAATTATTCATCCTGAAATTCTGGCTTGCTCAGCATGACAGTACTACATGGAAAAAAGTGTCAGCAGTTCCTAAAATTGTTCCCTGTGAAGCTCCTGTGCTGTGCAGAGTGAACAGAGGCATAACAGTTTGCTGAGATTAAAATTATTCTAGGTACTGACAATAAAACTGGCAGGGTATTTTAAATGGTAACTGAAATCCACTGTTAATATATGCCAAGTAACACAAATAGGAAAAATAATTCCAATCGTAGAGTAATTTGTTTTGGAAGGGATCTTTAAATCTCGTCTATTCCAACACCACTGCAAGGAGCAGTCCACCGACCAAACCCATCTCTCTCCAATTTAGAAAGAATGTAGTGGGGTACCTTGTCACGAGCAAGCCTGATATTGTCCCTGTTCCCTGTCATGTCTAGTTTAAAGCTCTATCAGTGAACCCTGCTGGCTCCTGAGCAAAGAACTCCTTCTGCTTTTGAGAAAGGTGAATCCCATGTGATGCCGGCAAGCCTGGTACCATGTAGGCCATCCCATTGTCAAAGAAACCTAAATTCCAGCAGTGACATCAGACACAGAGCCATGAATTAGGCTGGGTCCATCTCTTTCTTATTGTTGCCAGCAACTGAAAGGATAAAGGATAAAAATGTCCTGTGCTCCACATTCCCTAACCAACCATTCCATGGTGCTGAAGTCTCTTTGGATGACCCTTGGATTGGGATGATGTGGCTCCATCGCCACCCACACGGAGGACCAGTAATGGGTAATAGAGCTAGCAAGTTTCCTGGCAATGTCCTGAACCTGGGCCCCAGGGAGGCATCAGACTTCCCAAAGAGGAGCATTTATCCAGCATATTAGACCCTCTGTTCCCCTTACAAGGGAATCACCTACAACTACAACCCACCTTTTCTTCCTCATGGAGATGGTTGTGATGTGTGGTTTAAGCCTTTCTGATCCTGTCAACACCTCTGGTGTAGGTGCATCTTTATCCTCATCATGAGTTGACTGGCATTCCACCTCCAGAGCTTCATACATACTGTACAGGAGCACCTGGAGAGTGAGGTGGGCAAGGAGGGGTTTCATCTGCTGCCCAAGTGAGGACTTGCTTCCATTTACTCCTTTCTTTGAGCTACTGCTTTCTGCCTGCTGGGTGGCAGGGGGTGGAGGAGGATACGGGAGATCTTACATTTTTTTCTGGTAGTTGCTCCTGTCTCAGGGAGGCCAGCACATGGATGGTTCCACCAGTCTGTCTCCTTCTCAGACTCCATGATGCTCCTTAACCATTCTGCTTCCTCTCTTTAGCTGTGCCAGCAGGCTGAGCAGGTCGTCCACCTGGTCACACAGGTGCTGTTCGTGCTGCTGTCCAACACCAGTGATGATGGTGGAACCGAGCTGAGAGTGTCCTGGAATCACCGTGACTGGTCCTGTCCGTGCTTCCACTCAGTTGGCAGCATCAGTCAGAAAGGTGAACAGGATGCTGGAAACGGTTGGTGAAGAACTAAAGCAAACAAATGAGAGTTCTGCATGAAATTGGCCTTTGCACTGACTGGTGTATGGCAGAGCAGGAGCTTTGGGCAGCATCAAGAGAAGCTGCAGAGTGAAGTGTTTGGCCTTTGCTGGTACCATTTTCAGAAGGCAGAGATAGTGAAAGGCCATGGAAGAAGGGTCTTCTGGTATTGCATCCAGGTTTTAGAGCCTAAAACCGTCTTCAAGAACAGGTTACCAATCCAGCCACTGACAAACAGCAGAACCATGGGTCAAATGGTGAAATACTCATTAATGTTAAGGCAATAGGCACCTGATAGTCAGCAGCTCCTGAAGAGCACCCAGTGGGGTGTGTTGCACACTCATACAATTTTAGATGGTTCCACCTATGCTATTACAGTGGCTAATTTGTTTTTCCATGGGAACATATGAGTTTTCTTTGGGTCAACACCTTGTTTACCTGTGAGCCATTCTTACGCAACTACAGCTTTTTCAGGTTTCTGCAATGCAGCTGGTTTCCTTCAGATGCACATTCACATCATTCAGGCAGGGGCATCTTAACGCTGTCTTCCCAGGTGTGGTTTCTGATAGCCCTGATACAGGGGCTGATACAGACCTGGTCCTGAAAATTTGTCATGCCTAGTAAAAATATACAGAATTGTATGCAAAAGTATCGGCTTCTAACTGGTGTCTGTACACCCATGGCAGCACTGGTGGTGTGGGTTTGACTTTATGGGAGCCTCTAGGCAATGAGACTGGATTCTTTAAGGGCAGAACAGGCAGGGGAAGCTTGCAGAGGGATAAAGGTTCATGGTCCCAGCTCTGGCTTGTTAGCATGAAGGCTTTACCTACACTGGGAGACACCCAAGGACAATGGCTGTCCCTCCACCACTGGTGGTGCTCTGCCTGTGATGGCCTTGGCACAGGCTCCTCCTGGGTATGATTTCAGGCAAAGGGGATTAGCATGGAGTAGGGATCATTGCCAACGCTGGGTGAACAAGGCTGCTGTGTTTTGGGTGGGCCAGGCTGTGCCAGGTGGTTCCTACATCGCAGGATGGATCCTGACATGTTTTGTGCACTTGTGAATCAAGATCCTGGACCCAAAGGTTGATGTGGGGCTCCTGGGCACAGTGCTGACCACTGGTTCATATACTTTTTATGTATGGCATAAATGTACCTCTCACCTATATTTCAACATAAATAAAGCCCTGCTATTAAGGTTTTAGGCTATAAAGCTTTACCAACTTCCTTGTGACTGGATTGATTTGCTGCCTCTGCATTTCCTGTGCCAGAACAGTGGTCATTTCATCAAGTGTTTTGCTCTTGTGTCTGCTGGAGGAAACTCTTGCAGAAGAGGACATTGGTAACAAGAAATTGCTTGCTGTTTTGGGGATGTGGTGGATGTGCACTGACCTTGGCTAATTTTTGCTTAGCTTTTTAAAATATGGATTGCAATGTATTTTGATGATGAGGATCCCATCTTAATGTACAACATGTTGCAGACACATAAACCCATCAAGATTTGAGATAAGACAGGGTCACCTGCAGGAAACCTTCTCCAGAGCTCTGCCTCCATCTTCTCTTGAGCTCTTGATAACACCTTCAGTGGCTGGAAGTGATTCATTTAACTTTGAACCTTACACTGCTTTTTCTAGGCAAGTTTTCTCTTTCAACAGGAAGCAATAAAACCTTTTGCAACAGGCTGTGTTGGGATCACAGGGGTCACTTGTGATCCCTGGTATCTTGTCTGATGCTAGAAAACTTTCCTGACTAATGCTTGCTGTCTATATAGCATTCTGCTCCAAGGTCTCCATCTCTCCTGGCATCACCAGGCAGACCCAGGACCTGAGTTTTTCTCTGCCAAAGGTGAGCTGTAAAGCAGCACCATCGTGGCTCGGCTCGGGTTTGGCCATACAGTAACTTGGCACCCACAGGTAAATGCAGGGGGTGGGAACTGGGTGTTGACTTAGCAGGTTTCCTGTTGTCCTGGTTTAACCCCAGCCAAGCCCCAGGCAGCCACTCACACACATCCCACTGGGGAGATCAGGGAGAGAATTGGAAGGGTAAATGCCAGAAAACTTGCGGGTTGAGATAGAGACAACTTAATAGGGAAAGCAAAAGCCACACACACAAGCAAAGCAAAACAAAGAATTAATTTGCTGTTTCCCATGGGCAGTGAGGTATTCAGCCATCTCCAGGAGAGCAGGGGCCCATCACACGTAACAGTGACTTGGGAAGGCAAACACCCTCACTCCAATTGTCCCCTCCTTCCTCCTTTTCCCCTCACTTTATATACTGAGCATGATGCCACGTGGTTTGGAATATCTCTTTGGTCAGTTTGGGTCACCTGTCCTGGCTCCCATCATGGCCATCTGAAAAGCAGAAAAGGCCTTGGCTCTGTGTAAGTCCTGCTCAGCCATAACAAAAACATCTCTACATTATCAACCCTGTGTTCAGCACAAATCCAAAACACAGCCCAGACCAGCCACTGTGAAGCAAATTAACTCTACCCCAGCCAAAACCAGCACACCTCTGTACACAAAGGGCACCTGCTGGTTGCTGTGGAGCAAACGTGGAGCTGCTCTGTCTCTCTATAATGTATTTGGTGATCACAGTTTTTATCGTGTTCAGGCTAGTTTCTCCTGCAAACGACATCTGGAAACAGATAGTGCATATAGATGTTATGGGCAAGCCCAGGTTGGGAAAATTAAATCAGAGCTCTCTTGTTTTCATGTGTCAGATCACATCAGCATCACCCAACATCATTCTACTCCATGTAGTGCCTACACACACACCTATCAGCTGCTGTACTTCTCGCATACCATCTTTATAACCAGATACATTAAAGTCTGTAACAGGGAGGCATTTCTCCTCTCAAACTTCTGCATTACCAGTCATCAGTGCTCAATGCTGCTAAGAAGACTCTTTTGATGCCCTGGAACAATACTGTGGGGGAGCTGCACAGCTACAAAATATCCCTGTAATCTGCTTTTAAGGAATGGCATACCTGTAGAAAGAAATTATCTTGATTATTTATTATCTCAGTATTTGGTGAAGGTACTTATTTTCTAAATACAAAATAGAGGACATGGCATTCAGAGGACAGGATTAAAAAACACAAGCATGAAATGAGATTGTATCTGCATTAGCCTAGTGTCTAACATCAGCTTTCAAAGGCCTATGTGACTCAGAGTGAGAAGCTTGAGGTGTCACAATCTTTAATCCTATGCAGACACCTCAGTGCTGGGGACCTCTGGGGGACATTGATTTTGACATCTCGGAGGGTGTTGATAGAGATTCTTGTATTAAAATTAACCCTACACAGGCCAAACCCAGCACAATGGAGACTCAAGTTTTCCCAAGGTTCCTTGTCTCCCTAGGATGGCCTTTCAAATTCCCAGTTAGCATGCAGGCTAAATATGAACGGCATCCCCTGGGCAGACCGGGTGTGAGCCATCCAAGATTGCCTCGAGGCAGCTAAGAGCTCTCCTGGGCCTCGTTAACCAGCTAAGCAATGGATAGTGGTGCTCAGACCCCAGTGTCTGCCACTGCCAAACTTGCCAGTAAATGCAGTATATTGGGGCTTGTGTTACCCTCTGGAACGCGAACTGATGGTTATCCTTTAAACATACTGCTGGTAACTTGGTCTTAATTCCCATCAGTGCTAATGGGAACCAGGCAGGTCACGGTGGAGGTGGCTGTAGGCTGAGGTACAGCTGTGGCAGCTCTGGTTTTTGGGCAGCATGAGGATGTGGCCCATCTCAGGAAGGCTCCTGCCACCACTGATGGGCACGGCAGCAACTGCACAGGCACAAAATAAGCCATTCCCCAGTCCCTGCTTTGGTGGGAGACAAGAATGTAGTTTTCAATTCTTGTTTGATTACAAAAAATTTATAGCTGGAGAATTTGAAGATGGAAAATGTTAGTTTATGTTACTTAATTTGTATAACAGTGTATTTTCCTTGTCTTATTTGCTGCTATTAAAAAAAAAAAGTACAAATTTTGAAGGCTGGAAGCCTTGTTTTCATGGATTTCTACTTATTTTAATTATGGACAGATGAGACAGGCATGGGTATAACTAATTGCTGTCTGTTAGAATTACATCTCTATCATTATTCTAAATATTATTTTTTTCTAGTTTTGTCTGAAGAGCCACAGGAGTTAAAATTAAGCATCATAATTAAAATTTGTGTTAATTGCATTTTGACTTCTGTGGGTTTGTACCTGCTTGGATTGAAAGGAATTCCTTGCACTGGTGGTTTTTATCCAGATAAGGCATGAGATGTGATAATTTCCAGGGTGGAAAGCTGGTTAACTCAGGCATTGTGGATACACCCCAAAGCAGATTAGTTCCATCAGAACTTCATAAATCATTATTGAGACTGCGGGTGTAATACAGAAGAAGAAATACAGGGATATAATCCCTGCTGAGGAATACTGTGATGATGTAGGGCCCAGGAAAGATTCCTGCTGATGTTTATGGGCTATTTCAGCTGCAGAAAGTAGCTACAATTTTTTTTCCAGAGTTTTTTCTGGTCTGCCTGTGAACCCTAGTTCCCCTTAATAGTATCATTATTGATTTTTCCGCTTGCCTACTCCCATTATTCACTGCCAGTGAACGCCCATTGTAGCTGCTCCTGCCAGGGCTCAGTGTGACTCATAAACAGGACCTAAATTAAAAGCTTCATTGTAAATAATTGCATTAATAACATATATGTTATAACATGCAACATAGAAGTCTTAACACATTAAGAATTTTCTGTGTATTTTAACTTAGACATCTTTAGGAAACTGTACTACTGTGGGGACAGGATGTTTGCAATTGTTTGGGGAAAGTTTAGAGCTTTCGAAAGGAAAAGCTTAAAAATGAAATTGAGAAAAAATAGTGTGACACCAACTTGTATCCTCCCACTGCTGCTCTTCACTTTCCTACCCAGTGAAGTAGAAATACATATTTCTTGTGTGGGTTAAACATTTAAGACTTCAGGTTGTTAATGCTGGGTGATGCTTGACCTCCCACCTCACCCATTTCACCTTCTCCTTTCTCAGTTGTGGGTGGGATTTTTTTTTTTTTTTGTTTGTTTGTTTTTTGTGCAGTCTTACCAGGTGCCCCCTTTCTCCTGCTATTACAGCTCCATTTGCTTATCTGCTTTCACAGGTGAATCATTCAGAGGAATTATCATTAGGGGATTAACTAAAAGGCTTTTATTATTGATCAAACGATGAACAAATGGTAATTAAATGATGTCTGAATGAAAATCACATGGTAATCAAATGGTGATTGGGCCGGTACTGGGTCTGACTGAACTGGAGTTCATTTTCCCCATAGCAGCCCTCACAGGGCTGTGCTCTGCACTGGTACCTGGAAAGGTGTTGATAATTCCCAGTGTTTTGGCTACTGCTGAGCAGTGCTGGCACAGCACCAGCACTGTCTCTCCAACATTCCCTGCCCATCAAGGGCCTGGAGGTGGGCAAGATCCTGGGAGGGCACAAAGCCAGGACAGCTGACTCAAACTGACCAGAGGGGTGTTGCATACCATATGACATCAGCTCAGACAGAAAAGCTAAGAAAATCAGGAGGAAGAGGGGGCATTTGTTATTTACAATACTTGTCTTCTGTAGCAACTGCTCTGTGTGCTGAGGCCTTGCTTCCTGGGAAGTAGCTGATGGGAAACAGAGAATAATTAAGTTTTTTTTCCTCTTTGGTTGTGCACGTGCAAACTTTTGCTTTTGCTTTGGCAAACTCCCTTATCTCAAGCTATGAGTCATTTTCCATCTTATTTTCTCTCCCTTGTGCAGCTGAGGAGTGATAGAGAAGCGGGATGGGCACCTGGCCTCCAGCCAAGGTCAACTCCACCACACGGCAGTAACTCAGTTTGTGACTTGATGATGCTTTAAATTATGATTCACACAGTGATACACTGCTACTTCCTACCCTTCTAACAGTGGCTGGATAATGTCACTAGAATATGGTAAAACGTTGGGCCTGAGGTAAGCTGTTCCTTACCTTGCAGGGGGTATCAGGTGCTGGGTAAGGGGTCTCAGTCTCGAGGAGTAACCTTGAGGGATGTCTGCTCAAGCTGCACGAAGTCTCGAGCTGCACCAGGGGAGGTTCAGGTTGGACATCAGAAGGAATTTCTCCACAGAAAGGGTGATTGAACATTGGAATGGGCTGCCCAGGGAGCTGGTGGAGTCACCATTCCTGGAGTTGTTTAAGAAAAGACTGGGTGTGGAACTCCACAGTGATGTGGTCTAGTTGACATGGTGGTGTTGAGAGGTTGGACTCGGTAATCATGGAGGCTTTTCCAACCTAATTGATCCTGTGATTCTCTGCCCTAGGGGAGATCATGGCCGTGTTGCCTTCAGGAGAGTGCAATGGGCTGTACAGATTTTTATAAAGTGATTGACTCATAGCCTGCTGCACCTCTGGTGTATGTGCAGGAGTGCAGCCATCACTGAATCGATCATGTCCACTCTCAGTTCAGCCGATACTCTTCACTCCCGGTAAAGATGTGGCCCAGGCTCCTCTGTTCCTGGAAACATCTAACCGAGCACAACTCTCCAGATCTGCACAGCAGGGCTGACTCAGGGCTCTTGTCAGTGTTGCCTGAACCACTGTGCTGTTCTCCATCTAGAGGACACCGGGAGGGAGATGTGGAGGCCAGGAGAGCTCTGGCTGCCAGGGGACACTGCTGTGTCTTGGTTGGTGTCAAAGCTCTTGCATGGATGGGCAGGGAGCTGCGCACAGGGCAAGCCCCTGCTGCTAGAGGGAAGGGCTGCACTCCCAACACAGCAGCTGCTGGCACAGAATGCACAACTCGAAGTCCTTCCTGAAAGCCAGGTTACTGTGGCTTTTCAGCTTTTGCAAATGTTCAGCTTTTGCAAAGGCTGATTTGTAAGAGGTGAAACAACAACACTCAGTGGCACTGAACCCCACAGATCGGAACTCAGTTCTTCAGCAGAGGAGGACCAGATTGGGGAACACATTTAAACAATGTGGCCATGCAGGACTCCATGGGAGCTGCAGGGATGCATTCCTGGATGCAGGCAGAGCTGGCAGGTGTGAAAGAGAGGCTGCTCCCAATGCCCTGTGAACGGTCATGGTGATGCTGGAGCCTGAAACAAACATCACTCCTGTCTTTGGGAACAACGAGGAGTAAAGCTGTGGGACAGCCAGCCTCAGCACAAACCTTGGGAAAGAGGTGGGACAAACAGACCTGGAAAGAACAAGAAGGTGCCTGGAGGGGATCATGATCAGCACCATGGTGTCCAGCTGGAGGCCAGTTTCTCATGGTGCACTCTGGGGGTTGATACTGGGGCCAGTACTGTTTAATGTCTTTGCTAATGACCAGGGCAGCAGATGCTCAGCATGTCTGCAGGTGATACAAACCCATGAGGAGCAGCTGACAGAGCAGAGGGTTGTGCTGCCATTCAGGGGGACCTGGACAGGCTAGAGAAATGGTCCAACACAAAATTCATTAAGTCCAGCAACTGCTGGTACAAATTGGCAAAAAAGTTGTTCCTGGGGAAAAGCTGTTTTCCCCTGGATCTCCCTGGAATCCTGAGAAAAATCAGTTCACTCCTGCAGGGTGACCACCAGCCTTCTGGGCTGCATCAGGCAGAGTTGCTGGCAGAGCTGCCAGCAGGTGGAGGAGATGACCCTTCCCTTAGCTCAGCTGTGGCAAGACACATCTGGGTGCTGTGTCCAGTGCTGGACTCCCCAGTATGACAGACATGGACACACTGAAGGGCCATGGAGGTGATTAATAGCTGTGGAGTCTCCATCACAGGGATACTCAAAACTCACCTGGCTGTGGCCCTGAGCACCCTGTGCCAGCTGCCCTGCTCTAAGCAGGAGTGTGGGCTGGACAGTCTCAATATGGAACTTTCCCTTTAGCTGTGGCATCTGCTTTCTCTTTTTCAGTCTGATAAGCACCAGGCTGTCCTCACGACAAGGTTAACATCCCCCACTAGCAATCCCACAGCAGCCTCATGCAAGATAATTAAGCCACATGTAAAATGTTCCATACTGTGGAAGCTTGGAAGATAAGGGGGCTCATGTGTATGTAGCAAACTCCAGTAGCGGAGGATTGGAACAACCAAGGATTGTTGGTAATAACGGTCAAGGATTGTTGTGGCTGGAAAAGAAGCCATAGGAGGCAGGGAAGCAACGTCTGAGACAGAAGTCCTTGTTCTGGCTCCTGGAGATAAGCACAACACAGCCAACAAACTTATCCCTAGGGTGGGAAAAACTTATCTGTGAAAAAATACCCCCACAAAGCCTGGGCATGTGCCACAGGACACCCCATCAGCTGGATTGGTGCTGGAGCCAGGACTGGTGATGTTTTTTCTCTCTTTCTTCATTTCTTTCTCTCTTCCCACCTTTAATTCATCTCTCTCTATCCCACCCATTACCCACCTTTCACCCCACCCCTTTATCCAAACCCCACTGCTGTGTGCTTAGGTAGGAGGTCAGGGACTAACATAACAATTTCCATGCCAAGTGCATAATTTACTAATAAAACTTTGTGAGGTTTTGTGGATCCTCTGACTTCTGTTGTTCCTTTCGACCATGAATATTGAGGATACTCCCTTCCCCTTAAGAAAGGCTACACATACCAAGAGTGAAAATTATGTGACTAAACACCTTTTTCCCAACATTAGTCATGTTACAGTTGCACTAATATTTATTTGTGCCTTTAATTAGCCTAACAGGACTTTTCAGTTGTGAATACTTAATTATTTTATGTCCTCTATAGAAGAACTGTAGTATATAGGCAGACACCAAACCTCTTTACACTGTATATGCATTCTCACTCAAGGGTCTTCTAACAGAACAATTGTATTTGGAATCATCAGTCCTGGCAAACTACTCAGCACCTTTATTTCCAGTTTCATTGCTCATTTCTGATACAAAAGTTCCACTTCAGAACAAAAAAATTAAACGATTTATACATAAACAATTGCATGCAGCATTTATAATGTTCAGTACAAAATGTACACTGTTTAGAGGAGATACACGCTGCATATCAAGCCAAGATTTAAACAAGGGTTATATAGACTAATGCTGATGGTTACATTTCACAGACACAGCTGTAGGCACTGCCTTGAAGCACAGAAAAGACACAGTTCTGAACAGCTATACTTGCCTCATCCTCAGGCCCCAACTCCTCATTTCAGGTTTGGACAAAAGTCTTGGTCCTTCTCCATATTCATAGAACGGTTCTGAATTCATCAAAAATGAAGCTTGGCACGTGTGCTTCAACAACCTGAGGGACACAGGAAGGCACAGTTAGGTATTTCCGTCATCCATTTGTTCTCCATTCATCCATTAAAAGCACATCTGATGTGACTCAAGCACACGCACTGTTGACCTCAGCCACCCTGAGATCAGGATGTGCCCTTAGCAAGGAGGAACAGCACAGCCCGGGCTGTGAGGAGGCTGCCAGGAGCACAGGAACTGTGCAAGACTGGAGGAACACTGCTGTCCTCTCCTCTGTGTCTCCACACAGCACCGGGCTGGAGTGGGAGATGGACAGGCACCAGCTACAGCTGCAAGGCTGACACACAAACCTTCTGCCACACTGCACTGTGGGCTGGGAAGAGGAGACTGGGGGAATCTCACTCTCCATTGTGAATATTAGCTGGGAAATGGCTTATTCAAGGATCACTGAGGTACAGCCTGTATATAGCGAGATTATATTTAGTATCATGTATAAATAATATATCATCTTCAAATGCAGTGAAGCTGTATTTAAACCTGAAATAAAGTCTCTCTACAAGTACAGACTTTTAGCACTTCCCTTGCATGTGAGACAAGGAAACAGCCTGAAGGAAACCAGGCTTCGGAAAGGGAAGGAGAAATTGGATACAGTGTTTCACCAAAATTTAGACTTGCTAATGAGCTTTTTGCGCTCTGTTTAGAATACTGCTAAGCTTACTATTATTTGGAAACATCTTGGAACTTCTATTTTCTTTCTTTCCTGCCCAACAACCCCCAGCAACATACACTTAAGATTAAATTTAACAGACTTGTCTGAAATCTGCACAAAGCTGAAATCCTTTATTTTTTAATATTAATCAATTTATTCCTGTGGTAATGGGACTGATCTCTATGAATCAGGGCTGCTTTTGCATCAGGAGGGCCCTGAGCTGTTATTTGTTATGTTGGGTCCTTTACAATACAAACGGAAGGTGTGGGAAGTGTCCCCTGGCCAGATCCCTTCATTGACTGTAGTGGAATGGGACCACACATTCCCTGTTTTTTTTTCCAGGGAAAATGCTTGGGGTTTTTAGGGGCATATTTAGAGACATGGAATTCTTTCTTACCTTTCTTGGCAACTTGGTGTAGCGAATGTAATCTTCCAGGAACATGAGGGCACCCACTACATCAGCAGGCATCTCTGGAATCTTCTGGCTAAAATTAAACCAACCATGGAGATCACACTCTTATTAACTGACCAGTTACTTGGATTAAATTACCTGAAAATGCCAGCCTTCAAATAACACCATTTCCACATTGCCATGTGATTCCTTTACAAACAGAAATGGTATTTTAATCTTGTATTTTGAAAATATATTGTTATTGTGTAATGCAATTATAGAATGGCTTGGGATGGAAGGGACCTTAAAGATAACGTAGCTCCAATGCCCCTGCCATGGGCAGAGACAATTCCCACTTGACCAGGTTGCTCAGGGTCCCATCCAACCTGGCCTTGAACACCTCCAGGTATGGGTATTTTACCATTTCTCTGGGAAACCTGTTCCACTGCCTCACCACCCTCATGGGAAAGAATTTCCTCCTAATACTCATCTCAATCTCCCCTCTTCTAGTTTAAAATCGTTCTCCCTTTTCCTGTCCCTGTCTGCCCATGTAAAAAGACCCTTTCCTACTTTTTTATAAGGTAAAAAGTACTGAAAGACTGCAAATGTCAACTATGCTCTGCTAGGAAAAAAAATACTGAAAAAGCAGCAATGATACTACTGGGGCCCACTTCACAGAGGTAAAAAGTAAAACATGGATACCTTGTGCACTGCTCCATCGTTGAACGAATAAACTGACCAATCAGAGCCAAAAACTGCTCTGTGTATCTGGAGTGGAACTGTTTCAAGAGGGTGAGGAGGCCCAGAACCAAAGGAAGCCAGTCAATTTGATCTGCTGGCCGCTTGCACACCACTCCTGCACAGAAAAAACCCCAAACAACACACATTTATGAAACAGAACATATAGCAGAGGAGCAGAGGCCAACTAATGTAATATACTCTTTGTGATTTTTTTGCTGTCTCCCCTTCTGCTTGCCCCCCACATAAAAATTCAAAACTAATGTAACAACTGCATACCTTCCATGGCAAATGGCTTAATGATATTTAGTGAGGCATAGGATAGAATGAGAAACCCAGGAATTTGGATTCTCAGTACTCCATTGTATTTCCAATATTATAACAAAACTGTCTGAACATGATGGACGTAAGTCAGAAACTGCGTATTTTCTATGTAGGTAATTTTACTATCTTCTCTACAGATAATTTTACATAGGTTTTAATTAGATTTAGACAAACAGCAACTTACACATTACCTAAATTTCTGTTGTACTGAAGTTTGGGAAACTGGGAAATGAGGAATAGGAAGTTGACGGTGGGAAAATATGGCAGACGTTTTGTTGTTATGTAGATCTGAGGGGAAATTAAAAAAAAAAGAGTAGCACAGGTCTTCTACATATTTTTTTTCTCACTTAACAAAAAATAGAAAATAGCAAACTACACCAAGCATCAGAATGTATGCCTGACCTTATTTAATGGATTGTGAATGCCAGCAGCTTCCAGATAAGCTGTGATTTCATACAAAAGAGTGTTGTCTTCTTTAGGATAAGGTAGTGATGGGTTCTGATAATGTGCTTCAATGTCAGCCAGTATTGCTCTGAAAGGAAAATAGATTATAATAAATAATTTAAAAAATTATCCCCAAACAAACCTCACATGATGTCACATGTCATATTAATGTAAAAATTTCAAAGATACAGAACCTGTAAATGGTTACAATCAAGAGTAAAACACCTTTTCTGGAGTATCTTTCTACAAACATCATATTTGATGCAAAATCAGCACCACACCTATTCTGTTCCTTCTTCTCATCCAAATATGACTTCAGAACCAGGTATAACCAAATGCTATTAGAAACTGCATGTTCAAACCAATTACTTGCCAAGTATTTATTTTTAATGTTTTTGCTGGGTTAAAATTCAAATACTGATCAACAAAAACCTGCACACAGTCAGACTCCACATTTTGCTGTAATTTAGATTTTAAGGATTGCTAAGCTGATAACAGTTATATCACAGTGATACACTGAGGCCTTCAGCACATTTTGCTTCTTACTTATTGAGATTTTCCAAAGCAGCAGCCAAATGCTTGGAGTCAAACCTGCAGGAATAATTTAATTCATTGGTAATCTGTCGTCTTAAAATCTGCATCTGACCAACCTGTTGAAACAAACACAAGAAGGGTGGTGTCACACTGAATGCAATGAAGGAAGAGTAAAGTCTAAGACTGACCCTAACTACACAATGCACTCAAAGCAGAGATGTAGTCACAGCACTTGAAGTTCACACACAGCTCCTGGTAGCCGGTACAGGCCATGTGAAAAGGGCACAAAAAAGGTAACAGGTATAAAACCCCAGTTACTTGTTTCACAATGGTCAGTGAAAATGCCTGTACTTTGTTCCCCACCTCTCTGTAAACCTTAGGGTCAGCGTGGCAGGACAAAACGACATCAGAGAGGCTCACTGCAGCCAACCTTCCCCTTCTCTGGCCTTTCCTCTTCACTCCAGTAACATATACAAACCTTCACAGCACTCTGAAAAATTGTGCTCCTAATATATCATTACAGAGACAAGAGCCATATTAATGGGACAGCGTGTTTAAATCTCCAGCACAGTACAATGCCTCCTCTGGGAACAAGGCAAGTCTGGGAGATGCTACTGCTCCAGACTTTATCTTCGGGCATATCATGGTCACACGGCACTGTGAGGAGTCTCAGTTCATACTGAACACTAACTTACTCTGCCCAGATCAGATCTCTAGTGCCAGACTCTGCTTCTGGTGAACTATTTCTTATGAATCTCAGTGCTAAGCGCCTTGTGGAGTGTGAGCTGCCCATACAAATGAGGGCTCAGGAGGTTTTGCAAACCCAGGCCTGCTTCACTTGTGATACTACACAATTCCAAGTCAATATAATACAACATTGTAAAACAAGCAGATTCAACTATCACACAATCACAGAATCATTAAGATTGGAAAAGACCTCTGAGATCATCGAGTCCACTCTATGACTGAACACCTCGTCAACCAAACCATGGCACCGAGTGCCACATCCAGTCTGCCCTTAAACACCTCCAGGGACAGTGAGTCCACAAGTCCCTGGGCAGCCTGTTCCAATCCTTAACAATCCTTTCTGCGGAGAAATTCGTCCTGATGTCCAACCCGAATCTCCCCTGGCACAGTTGAAGACTATGTCCCTTGTCCGATCACTGGCTGCCTAGGAGAAGAGCCCAATCCCCACCTGGCTACAGCCTCCTTTCAGGCAGCTTTAGAGAATTATAAAAAGTCCCCCCTGAGCCTCCTCTTCTCCAGACTAAACTCCCCCAGATGCCTCAGCTGCTCCTCACAGGACTTGCCCTCTAGACCCTTCACCAGCTCTGTTGCCCTTCTCTGGACATGCTCCAGTACCTCAATGTCCCTCCTGAATTGAGGGACCAATATAACCAAAGAGCCTTGAGTGAATTCTGAGTAACAATAACTCACACAAACCTTCATTATGGAGTCCAAATATGCTGTCCAGATCTTCTGTGTTTTTGCAATTGCTGCAGAATAAACCTTGTTTGAATTTGCTGAGAAAAGAGGAAAGGTGAGACATTAAAAAAGAACAAATAAGAAGATAAATAAATGCAAGTGTACAAAGACAATTGTTTTCTTCCATCTTAACCAGTAAGCACTTACCTATAATTCCTTTGAGAGGACTGACAGCATTCATAAGTGCTTTTAAGGTATCCTGTACTGCCCTGTCACGCAATATATTTTTCTGAAACATACTGAGGAAATTCTGAATAAAAAAATGAAATAAGTAAGTAAAACCCTCACACATGCACTCTATGATTAATCTTGATGGCACAAGAGCCACATTTTCTAACAGCAGGAAAAGACTATTTCTACAGTTGAAAAATTGAGGAATTCTGTATTTAGACTTCTTGGTTTTTGGAGCTCTGTTAATCCATGTTACGGCAATTAGAAGATCCCCCTTGTCAATACCTAATACCTACTGTGGACAACTATTAATTCAATTTTTCAGGAAGAATTGCCTTCACCGATACTTATTTCCCTTAAAATCTTTAACCAGGCTAGAACTAGATTCTCAGGAAACAAAAAAAACTTGGTTTCACATAAAAGATATTAGGGAAACAGTCATTACATAGAATTGACACCTTATGTATCATGGTAGACCCAAACAATCTAGTCTCTGTTGATATCTAGACAGAAAAATAGAAGAGGACCTGAGATCAACTTTTAAGTACACACACTGTATACACCTTCAGAAAGCATCCTGTAACACACAGCCTGGAATTGCACAGCACCATTTACTTCAGAGCACCAACTTCCATTATTATCTGTAACTGAAGTTCTTACTTTTGGGGTTGAACACCCATTTTTCAAATGCTTTTGATTTCAGTTTATGATTTCAGTAATTAACAGATTTTTTTCTTACTTCATTATTTTTTTATTACATTATTTATTTCATCAAGTTATTAAACAAGAAAAGCACTGTGGCCTTGAGAAACTGAAGTTCAAAAATTACCTGCAACTCCTTTACAATCATGAAACACAGCAGCCTGTCCAAGCCATTGAGACCAAAGGTACCCAAAGTATCTTGGATCTCTGAGAAGAGACGACTACTGGTTACTTCCTGATGAGTTTTGACATCGTACCAGGTATTCATCTGGTCAATGTAACATGTGATTCTGAGGAAAAAATAAGCAAACAGCTACTTCAGAATAAGGTGCACACAATTCCCATGATACTCCTTTATCAGACAGATGAGAAAGACCCTCCAAGTATCTCAGGTGATGTTTAGCTACTCCTCTCTCCACAAGGGTTCTGTTACCCTTTCCTGATTTCTCTCTCCTCTATTTGTTTAACATATTATTTTCCTTCTTAGATTTAAACCCAGAACTTGTCTAAACTAGTATTTAAAATGTACAGAATGGACTGGGTAAATCTGGTTTTAGATAAAGATATGACAGCTAAGAAAAAACTATTTGTTGTATATTTGGTTTGTGTATGGTGGAACTGGAGCTTTCCAATGCATTGTGCATTGTGGAATTAGAGCTATCCATGCTTGTGACACACAGTACTTACTTCGGGTCTGTGATCCTCAGGATTTCTCTGCAAAGCCGACCAATAAATGTTACAGATTCATCCACAGGTGTGAATTTTGGTATAGGAATATGAGTAGACTGGTATATGCTTTGCCAGTCTTGAATCTGAAAAATAAGTTTTAGTGTAATTCGCAGTGTTCCCATTGCACCTTTTAATTCACTTAGAAGTTTTCCTTTTGCTTGATTTAAAAGGAGCACACTGTAAAACTGTATTGTAAATTACACATAGAAGAACACTATATAAACACAATAAAGCAAAGAGAAGAATTAATCTTATTACAAAAAGATATTTAAATATTCTGGTTGGGGTACTTTCCTCTTCTTATGTACAACTAACGCAGAGGGGAGGCTAAAATATTTCAGAATAAGCTGGGGGCAGAGGTTTTACACAGTAGTTAGCACATTTAGTTGAAATCACAATGGTATGAACAATGGGCACATATTCTCCATCAGTCACAGGCTCTAACAACCAAACGGAAAGACATTTATCAACATCTTTGTTGGTTTTGGATTTCATTAGTACCTTTGTTCTTAAGAAGTTATTGCACTCCTGCTCCACGTTGTAGTTAATAATACGAGACACTTCTTCTTGCCAAATTTTTAAACCATATATGTTGACATAATCCTGGATATATTCAAATGATCGATGGAACCCATCCATTGTAGCTGCCATTTCTTTCAGTTTGGGCATGAGTTCGCTTGGCTGCAGATAAACAGCAACAAAAAGATAAAATCAAAACTGTGAACAGGTAGAATACAAAGAAAATGTAGAAGTCTTCTAAATACCCTTACAGAACAACCTCTAGAGCATTTCATTATGGTCCAGACAGAACTGAAAAGCACTGAGAAATTTATCAGTCTGACATCTGAAATAATTCTTACTAAGTATTTTTTCCTCCCACTTTTAGTATTTATTTTTGCCTTCAGTGGTACTACTGATTGATCTGGGAGATTCAGCAATCCGAACAGGATCAAAACAAGGAGTTGCATTCCTTATTTTATCATTGCCTATCTGTGTCTGTCTGGCTTATGTGACCTGTCAGTCATCACAGACAAAGGCAGAACTGTGAATTTGGAATTGACAGGACTGTTTGGAATAGAATAAAAATATGTTTTTTAATTCTGTGTTAAAAGACAAACAAACAAAACTCATTTGAACATCAAATAAGGCCTTCCAAATAACCTTCCAAAATTCAAAATGTGTACTTTTTTACAAAAAGGCAATCTGCACAGAAAAGCACAAATTACTTTCTAGAAGGTAGTATAATAAAAGAGGTTCCTGCACACCCAAGATACATAAAAAATGAAAATTAAATCAAGCTCTTACAAACCTTGGCTCTAGGATTAAAGATGAGGCCCCTGTGAAGTGCCAGGGCCACCCGTTTTACCAGCTCCTTCCTTATTCCATCCTCTAGTAACTGTTTTGGGTCCACCTAAGTAGAAGAAACATTTTTTCCTTGAAGTCAGAAAGGTATAAAAAATACAAAGGATTTATTTTGTACCAAGAAAGATAACAAATACTTTCTATAAATAGGAAACCACTGTTAACAGATGGATTTAACCACTAGAACTTGTCCAAAGAATAAGAATTTACATACTTCTACTAGAGAATAAATGATTTCTTTAAGTTGAATGAAAAAGGTTTGTAGCTCCCATATTCAATTTTAATGATCCACTGAGAACATTGAACAATTCTAAGAAGCCAGTTTATATTAAGAAGTGTATGTTTCTTCAAGAACACTTGCTTCAGGTTCTCCAAGATGTATCAATGTAGCTTAATGGAGGCAGGGAAGTCTATACCAATGGGAGAAACAGCTCTTCAGAAAAGCATTACAGCAGGAAAAGCCCCCAAAGATCACCAACTATGGTGGATGAATCTATTTATAATGGGGACTGTGGGTTCTTAAGGACCTTAAGAAAATACAATTCTCATCTGGCTGCCAATTTAGGCATCACCATTTGAAAATTTGTATGTAAACTTCTATTTTCTTGTCTTTTTATCTTTCCTCAAAGTCTCACATGTTGTGCTGAAATCTGCTAAAGTGCTAATTGCCACCTAACAACTTCTCCCTATTGAAATAATGGATCATTACCTTAATGATGCCAACTAAAGTAGTTTTCATCATGAGGATACCTTCAGTGAAGATTGAAATTGCATGGGTTAGCTTGGCAACCTGTAATAGAAACACACAATTCATTGATGCGATTGCATAGATATAAATAATTACCCTACAAAGATATCCATGTTTCCCAGTGGTAGCTTCCTATTTTAGATTAAAATAATTTGCACTGATATACTTTCAATTTTACATCTTGTTCTAGACTTATAGTACAATAATTACCTTTCTTTTAGTCAGATAAATATAGGTGTGTTAGCAGTAGGAAAGAACAGGTACCTCTCAGAGGCTTCAGAGGGATTATGGAAGGGAAGATCACCTATAACTAACTGGTGTTCACAAAACATCATGGACAGAACTCTCAGCTGGTACCTCTGAGCAGGCTGGGGACACAGTTCACAGTAGTTATTCCATAATAAAGCCTGCTGCCACAATGGGTCCACCTCAGTATTCCCACTGATGTAATACAGTAGCGCATTCACTTTAAATTTTACAATTATCTACAATTATTATTATCCTTATTCTCAGAGTTCAGACAAGCTGGTCTTTTGACTTTCAGATGTTTACAATACAGAATAGAGAAGACAGTTCAGACCTACAGTTCAACAGAAATCAGAAGTGAAAAGCTTTTGTATAAGGTGTTTTCCCTTTACCTCCTCAAAGTAAAACATTACTGAACACACAAGCCAGACTGACTTTACAAAGTCTAATAGGGGAGTCTAAACCTAATATTCAGGTCTAAACATCAGCTTAATCAGAGATGATGGCTCATTTGCAGAAAACACCTAACAAGTGAACACCTTGGCAAAAACTGCTGGGAAATGCTGGCATTTTAACTGATTATTAGATTCTTGGGAGGAAAGACTTACTGATCTACTCAGGTTTTTGCATCTCACCTTCCTCTACCGAAAATAAAACCATGTAATTTTAATGTTTGCTCACTCTTCCAGACTGATAACAGTGCAGCAAAAAAGACAGACAAAATGACCAGTAGCAGCTTTATCTGATCAAATCAACATGCCTCCATCCTCTCTTCTCATTTGGGGGTAGCAAAAAGCTTAACGTGCTGGCTTATGCAGTCTTTGACCTTCTCCTCTTGGAACAAGAATGCCAAATGTGGAGGGCTTCATTTCAGACCCAGGTTTTCAGGGTTCCACCCTCTTCAATAAATATGAATATCTTTATGCTCATTTATAAATTTATTTAGATTTCCTCCCCTTTTCTACAAGATTAGAAGTTAAAATTTCTACAAACAGAAGTGCAAAAGTTACTCCTCAGTCCTCATGAAACCTAAGTTATGCTCACAACACCATTAGTCAATTTTAACTTTTAGTCAACAAATCCATCTTCACTGTTAAAGTATAACTCTATGGAGTGATATAGATTTAAACTTAGGTTAAAGTTGGCCACCTATAAGGTCTGCTTTTTCAGAATTCCCTGTTTTAATTGCACCTCATATCGTGGTCCAAGCTGTGCATAATCTCGTAGTTTGTCCTTATCGAGGCGAGTAGGCACTTCAATAATATCGTGAGTCTGAAGCTTTATGATTTTGAGAAGAGATGTAAACATGCTTTCTGGAATTATCTGTAGAACCTTTGTAAATGAGGGAAGAAACACACACGGTCATTATATTCTCATTAAAAAAATAATCGTCAATTAAGAAAAAGTAATTAGAGAACAAGGCAATTATGCCTTTTAAGCACCTACCTTTCTCACATAGGAAACCAACTCTCCAGAGTAATACTGGGACACACTGAGAAGATCGGGACTGTTTGCTTGATTGATACGGAGAAGTGGCAAATCAAGAGCAGAAGCAAGCTAGAAAGAAAGTTAACATTTTAACTTCATGTTTGCTTTTCTGAAGTAAATTATACACTTGAATTCTCTTGCTCAGGCTCTTATCCTACAACCCAAAATACTAGATTCTTCCTAAGGAGCGGTGTTAAACCAGGCCTTCCAAGAGAAAAAAAAAATTGTTAAAAGACAAAAAAGTCCAACAGTCCATAAGGCTACCTTTCCTAAGATTGTTAAAATCTTAACAGCTGCATGGAATATTTCAGACGTAATTTTACATTCTCACTAACGCTAATTCCCATTCTCATTTCTACAGAAAGTATTTTCATTTGATGCTAGAGCTTCATGATGACAAAGGGCACAGCCAACATAACATTTTTAATTCCTTCAGCCTGTTCTGATCCATATGCAGAGGATCCCATCTCTGCACCAATGCCTCCAGCAAATAGCTGTCATGAGTGGAGGCTGAACGGTAAGACTTACTTGCCTAACAGCAGCAATATAATTGCTGCTTAAAAAAACATGCATCACTTGGTTTTATATTCTTTAAAACTAACCTTGAGTTAATTCAATACTGTCTAAAAAAACTGGATATAGAAAATGCTGGTAAAAGGAAGCCTTGAATCTTCTGTAATTTCAGAGCCTTAAGGCCTTTTTAACAAACTGCTTGGATTGACCTGCAGTATTCAAGTACATTCACTGTTGTTCATACGTACCTTTAGGAAAGTGGCTCTGAGTTTAGTCACCATAGATGGACTGACTCTTATGCTGTCCTGCATAATAGATGTAAAGCTGGGGTAGGAAACAAACAAAACAAGTCAGCTTCTTCCCCTGAAACTCTTCTTTGCAACTATTAAATCGTATGTCAACAGCACCAGTGTAATGTGGAAATGACACAGGAGGTCACTAAGGATCTTCACTAAAGGAGGATTTTGTTCTGAAGAGATACTGGTTAGAAAAACCCTGTATGATAAAGGGTAGGCAGGGCGAAGGAAGAGGCATCAGGGAGTGTTAACAGCCATAGTAATGAAGTAGCAGCTCAGCAAAATCCCATCACGGAAACAGTGCTCTTTGTCTTTCCTTGTTTGTTTTTGGTTGAAGTATGAACTCCAGTATTTTGGAAAACACTTAACAAGACTAAAGGCTGGAGACAGGAGGTTAACAAAACTGTTAAACTTAGAACAGGATAGACAGTAAAAAGTTACACTATCACTTAACCTGCAGTTAACAACCTGAGAAGGGTGGATGTTAATTCCTATGCAAGCTGATGAGAGTTCAATATACTCAACAATTCACAGAACAATGCTTCAAGACTGTTTTTAAATCGCAAAGTTTATAGTCTTAATAACATTTATGCATGTTATTTTCCACAAGTTTTGCAAATGGTGACTGACTGGAAGAAAAAGGTCCTGCTAAGATACCTGTCAATTAATTGCCAAGCGTAAGAAAGATCACCAACTATCTGCATGGTGATCAAGACCTCTTCTTTAATGTTGATAGTTCGGATCATCTGATGGAGAAATTTGCGGGTGTCAGCCAGAAACTGGCAAACTTGCAGGTTACTTTCCAGCTGGTGAAACTCTTGGACCTATATTTAAAAAACAAATAAACAAAACCCATAAAGGGACTCTGTTTTTTTGTTTTCAATTTATCTTAAGGACAACAATACAAACAGCATCAGTAAATTGACATATTACTTCAGGATGTTAGCAGCAGTACGACACTTAACAAATCCTGGCCTGTTTTAGAGTGCATTAACAATAAATTTCCCAAAATTACTCAAGGACGTGTACTGTGAAACATTACACTGAGTATTCTCTTACAACCTGGAAGCAGAAGAAATGTACACAAAAAACCCCAGGTATTTTTACTTTGCCTTCATATCACCCTCTCTAGCTTCAAATGAGTTTATTTTCAGAACTTCTAAAAAATGAGTAATGTTGCTAAATAATGTTAGAAGTAAATTAATTTCTTTGAAAAACCTTACTAACTCTCAGCTACAGGTGGCATGACCTTTCATACAATAGTCCTTATTTTACAATAGCAAGGTCTGTATGAAACTTCTGCTTACTGTAGATATATAACTGCAAAGATCTAATAGACGTAAACAATTGTTAAATAGAGATCTGTCTTGTTTTTCTGCTATTAGAAGTCAGTGCATGTGTAAAAAATGCTGATGTTCCAGAAGGGCAAGGCCATTTATCTCAAGATGTCTCTTTGCCATACCTCTTCCAAAGCCTGTATTAGCTGCACGGTTTTTCTGCCTGCTGCAGTAGAATCATCATAGTTCAGAGACATTATTTGCTTGGAGATTTCTCTGAACCAAGCCTGGAGATTTTCTATGAAAAAATAAGAAAAATTTAATGAAATCTCTGCACGTATGATAGGCAGCAAAAATAAAGGGAATTTGCTTGTCAAAAGAAACAAACAAGCTATACATGACAGAGATTGTTTTTCCCAGTTTTTATTTCTAGTCTTTCAACATGTACACTTGTAAAGTGGCAAATGCTCAAGTAAATTTCACATGCAACATTAAAAACACCTACCAACATAAATGGGCATAAAAAAATCTTATTTTCACACCTGTTCAAGAGAAAACAAAAAACAAAAACAGAGCAAGGAATTTGGAAAGAAGTAGATTTGACTTTTAAGTCCTTGGAGAACTTGAGAATACCACTCAGTGTAGAGAAGAAATAAAAGAAGGTTTGAAAAGATGCTGATAGAATCGAAATCCAGGTTACAGCCAGGGGAAGAATAAGAGAAGAGGTTAAACCACCCCTAAATTTAATGGGCATGATCTTCTCACTCCTTTGCACATAGACCATGGTAACGTGAACTCCGTTATACATAGAAAACTGAACTGACATTTTATAGTTTGAGCTGGCTTATCTAAATAAAGGGATAAAAAATACTTTTAAAAATAGGCCACCTAAATATTAGGTACCTAAATATCGCCTACATATGGAATATGTGTTGAAAACCTAAAAAGACAAGAGTTAAAGAGACCTCTTTGGCAGCTGAGGGACATGAAAATTGTCTTATATTATCACTATTAGAGTAATGTATTTTCTTTTGGTATCACTTTAGAAATATAAATTGAAATCACTTTTTTCCCCCTACATTATCGTTTTTAAAAATTACCATTTTTCTCCACTCTAGTAAGAGGTTTAACTCCTGAGAAGACATCAGCAAGCTCAGTCATCCTTTCAGATCCCTCCTTCTTATAGTTCTCCCATTTTGCTTGTTTTTCTGACAGCATCTGCTTGAACATCTATTGAAACCCAAAGCATTTGGTTTACAAAACTGGCAAGGAGGCATATCACAATAGATGAAATAAAATACTGAAAACAGATGGAACTGACTTAATGATTACTACATAACTTCGAAATCTTGCCAGAATATTAAATACAAAATTAAAAATATTAAGAAATACAGATGGTGTGATGGACATAGGGTGACAGAAATTTACTGAATTTTATAAAACAGTACATTGCATATTTTTTATTTTTAGTCACTTATAAAAATATCCAGTGACTTTTTCAGCTTAGAGATATTAGAAGACTCTGGTCAGCAGTGCATTACCTCTTTTAAAATGAATTCAAATTGAGCTGTATCCAGAAGAAGCTGGAAAAGGATCCTGGAATTGTACCTTGAGTCTGTAAGAATTTGATCCTTTATCTGGCGGAGACGTTTGTTATTTGGATCACAAGCTGAAAATGGAATGACAACATTTCCCCACTATTACAGAATTTGGCCAACCTCTTTCAATACATTCTTTCTTAATACCTTAAAAGCAAAACCATTTTGCTCGGATATGTAAATCCCCACTTTTTCTCCATTTACCTAGGTCTCACCACCCTGGTAGAACCCTTCCTTAGAATAGGATATAATTAAAGTTTCCATAGTGCTTCAGCCTTCTTAAAATTTCTGCAGGTTTCTGAAACTAAATGCGAATTTAGTCCATATGACTGAGAAGCCCAGAGATCAATATTTCTAAAACCATTACAAAAAGTGCATGGAGGTCTAACAGAAGCCCTCTCACATATCAAGCATCCTCAAGGACAGCAAAAGCATTCAACAAAGGGAATATCTAAATAGGTCAGTTTGCAGACCCAAACTCACATCATAAACATTACTCTAAAGTTTCAGTTGAATTTCAGTTCAACAGAACAAAACCCTTTGTTTCAACCCGTTAATTCTTAAGATCTTAAGAAGTTGGCTACTGCTTTCCTTTTGGAGCTAGGTAAAACTTTCAGAATGGTGTTTTTCTGCAGAATATTATTCAACAAGATCATGACTTCTACTAATTTTTATACCTATGTTTGGCTCACAAGAACTGAGGAAATGCATGTGCTGTTCAGACAAGGCTTCAGGAGGCTATTTGCAAAGAACAGCTCAACAATCTCTTGCAAACAGTAGAGGAAACTGCTGACTTCAACAGCAGCAGAACTGAACTTCCCTCAGGCCCCACAATGAAGCAGCAGCAGAGCAGGACTGACAGCTCAGCAGTGAGTGCAGCATGAAGTCTTACTTGTGTCTGCAGTGTGCAGCATCAGCCAGCGGATTGCTACATTGCAGTCTCGCAGGCAGTTCAGCAGCTTGGGAATGTTGTCCAGCACCAGCTCTTCCCTCAGACAGCCCTCCTTGAGGAACTGCTGCACCTGCGTGTGCACTCGCTCGGTCACTGCAGCGTATCTGCTGGCCTGAAAACACACAAAGCGTGCATCAATCAAATCCTTGCCTCAAATGGAATACACCATGCTCCCTAGAGCTTAGAAGGTACACAGATCAAAAAAGTGCTATAAAAATTGTCATTACTAGTAGGTGATATCATACACTGCAACTGCATGGCAAAGGATGCAAGATAAACTTTAAAGCAAAGAGGCTACACAGGAAGCATAATGTTTCAAAAATGCAGACTTGTAGGCTGTCTATATTCACTTCTGTACTATCTAGGAATCATTCCTAAAAATGGTACTAATATTTTACTTACAAATGGGAAAGAACAACAACAAAAATCTGTCACAGAATAGAGATACTTGTTACGAATTAAGTATCAGTTCTACTTAGTGAACTTCTTTCCTAAAAATGAAGGAAAAGTCTGCCAGGCAATGTAGTAGATACATTGTCTGCAAAATAAAAGACCCATGCATGTTACATAATACACTTGAGAAATCCATACAGTTAATTCTGGTTTCTGTACCTGCTCTTTGACATTTGAAAGATCCAGTGTGTAGTTGAGGGCAGTTTTAGCAGCCTTGTAGGGTTCCCATGCTTCTGCTAGATTTACAGTTATTCCCATGTAAATGCTAATGACCTAAAATTGGAAGTAGAAAACAAGAAGTTGCATTCATGTTATTATTAAGAAAAATACAAAGTTTTCATTTAGCAATATGACAGAAAGGGATATGCTGTGAGTATATATAAGTGCTAACTGAACTTTTTTAGTAGTGGTCCTTTTTCCTGTACTATCTTTGGAAATCAAGAAGAAGACTTTGAAATAAAAGGCACATAATCTGTTAGAATCTTAGTTCTGAAAACAAACTGACAGTTCTTTCAGTCACTATTTATGATATTCATTTTTTCCCCCATGAGCTAATGACTTATTTTTCATTTCCATTATGCTCTAAAGAAGACTGATAAAAGCAACTGGGGAAAGAACTAGGATAGGGAGGGAAAAATTATTTGAATTAATCTTGCTGTGAGGATGCCCGAAGGACCAAATTGAATTGTAATGCATCTTTCACAGTGACACAAACAGAAAGAAATTATGATTATACATGTGTGTCATTTGTGTGATTTTTAAGGAGCAAAGAGAAACTGATTTCAGACCCCTAGCATGAGCTTAAGCATGATTAAAAACACCAAATTGTGATTAATTAACAAGTATTTGTAAGATAACTGATTAAAAATGGAAGACTTGGTTTACTGACAGATGAAGGATATACACAGCTGTGGCATTATGAGCCTTGTAACACTGATGCTCCAATATTTCTCCATCCAGGCATGATCACATTGAGGGGGACACTATCAGCCTTTGAGCTCTCCTGGCAGCATCAAGTAAAGTCAAATGGAACCTGGGTCTGCTGATATGAAGATCTCTGTCATATTTTGAAGGAAAGCTTTATTTCCTGTAAAACGATTATTTCCTGTAGATGACAGTCCTTCAAAAGGCTACATTTCAACTGCTAACAGTAATTTGCAATCAACCTAGGAGCTGAGTATTTTGTATGATGCAGTTAACTCCTCCACACCTGACCACAAGAAGATAGGCATTGTCTAAAAATATCAATTTGTACTATGAATTCAACTTAATAAAAATGCTGGCATAATCAAAAATTCACAATGTCAAGTTCTCATTTCTAAAAATAAGCCTGTAAATCTCCAGAAACAGAGGGATTTTAATGTCTATTGAAATAGCCAGTTGTTGAAGTTTCTTCCCTCCCTGCTTCACTGTTCCACTTACAGTACAGCAGAATACAACTTGAAACCAACAGAGATACACAAATTAATGTACAGTTTCTTTGTTAAGTCTGATTCCCTTTGATATAGATGACCTAGGGACTCTATTCTTATCTGCCAGCCGATTTCAGGAGCAGTTTTTTGCAGACTATGGATTCTGGATGGAAATCCTCAGTCTCAGTGTTGACACATAGTAATTCTATTTTAATCACTGAAAGACCTGAAAAGGTCTATAGAATTACACGTAGTGACAGCTTTAGCTTCTAAGTTATCTGGACAATAGCACAGAGATAATGCTTAAACAAATTTTCAAATAAATCAGTGTGGGATGATTTGTTGGGGAGCAAGACTCCTCTAGAGCACGCTTGACATGCTGGTAGAATTCACCACCTGAAACCACATGAAGGCCAGAAATGGTGAAGTCCTGTACTTGGGACAAACCTAACATCTTGCAAGAACACAATCTGGGGAATGGCTGCCCATGTCACAATTCTGCAGAAAGGGACCTAAGTGTCCTGGTGGACAAACCAAACATGAATCAGACACACAGCCTTACTGACAACAAAGAGTAATCATACACTGGGCTATGCCAGACTGCAGCCAGCAGATTGAGGAAAGTGAATCTTTCCTTCTAGTCAGCTCTCATGAGGTCTCATTGAGAGTAATGGGTCCAGATTTTGGCTTCTCAGTAGGAGACAGACATGCAAACTGGAATGATTTGAACAAGAGGCCACTAATGCACTTGTGGGAACCCAGTATGTAAGAGCTGGGTTTGCTTAAGCTGGAAGAAAGATGACCAAGGCATCGGACTGTGGTCTTCCACTACCTAAGGGGAAGTTATGACTAAGACAGAGCCAGAACTACCCCAGAGGTGCCCAGTCAGAAGACAAGAGGCAACAGCTGCAAGCTGTAACAAAGGAAATTCCAGTGGTACAGAAGGAAGAAATTCTTCACAACGAAAGTGATGAAGCATAGCCATAGGTGTCCACAGAGGCTGTAGAATCTTCACCTTAGGTACTTCCAAAACTAACTGGGCAAGGCCTGAGCAGTTGGATTTAGCTTTGAAGTCAGCCCTGCTTTGAGGATAAGACATGACTAGAAGATGCCGAAAATGCCCTCCATCACACATTTTTCTGGGACTCACTTTATCGTGGTGGTATTAAGAGTTGACTAAAGCACTTAAGACAACAAATGACACTTTCAAAGGACAGCCTTCCATGCTTATCCAGTGTTTGACTCAGACTGCTTCACTCTGAAAAAAGTAAAACTTCCAGAAAGAAGAATTTATTCTAGTTTAAGGATATTATTATTTTCCTGTAACACATACTGTAATAATAATTTAAATTGTTCCTATAACATTAAATCCATGGAACGGTTTTAAAACAGAACAAATTTTTACCCAATTATCTGGAAAGTATTTATCCACTATCTCTCTCATTTTTGCTTGTTGAGTGTGAAGAATAGAAGGCTCAAAATACAGTATCACATAGAGCATAGCAGCCTGAGTAGCCAAGGCGGTGCTGCGGTGTTCTGGCAATGGATATGCTGAAACCTAGAAAAAGGGAACAAAACAAAGCTGAACATAACAGTGCATCATCAACCACCTGAAAATATTATGGGACACATTAAAGAGTGCAGTGTATAGATACTAGGAGGCAAAGAGAATATTTAGGTAAGCTGGACACGCTTACACATGCAGCATATTTACCAGTTGTATTTCCAGAATGCAGAAGTTGACTCTGCACGTCTGCTACTTTTAACAGACTACAGTAAGATTTTACTATGCTGTAAATGAGTCGAATAAGACATGTCCAATCATAAGACATGAAACAAAACCATTGTCTTTTACTGCAAGGCTGGCCAAGCACTGCAGCAGATTGCCCAGAGGGGTTTTGTGGTTTGTACCTCTGGAGATACTCAAAATCCAACTGGATACAGTCCTGGCAACCTGCTCTCACTGACCCTGCTTGTGCCAGGTCAGACTAGCTGATCTCGAGTCATTACAACTTCTGTGATTTATTTTTTTCTGCACTTTAGGGTTGAGTAACTAACCTGAGAATCAACCTGATACTCCCCGTTACATCCCTCTTATCTCAGAGTGACTTACCTGGTTGTAAATGTCATCTGACCGTAAGCGTCCGATAACCATGCTAATGAATGTTTCACTTATGGGAACCCTGCTGAAGTAACTCTCAGGGTAGTTTGGAGGTCTTTTAGCTCCAGGTTGGCTCAAGTATCCAGTGCTTCTAAGCAATTTACAAATATCATCTAAATTGGAATCAGCAGAGGATCGGGCTGCACTGTTTTACAAAAAAAAAAGGAACAAAAATATGAACTATATGAGCTAATAATTTCCTTTTCTCCCGCACCTTGTAACCATGCACTTCTCACAAGAAAATTAACAAGTACTAAAGTCTAAGAGGTTTTTGATTGTTTATTCCATTAATATAGTGTTCATCATATTATAGGAGGACACTGACAAATGTCCATACTGAAATCCCAGATAAGCAGACTATGCACAAACAGAAAATTGAACTCAAGAACAGAAAGAAGGAGCTTTATAATCAGAGAGGAATTTGCTCCTTTCCCCCCACCTTTTTTAAAAATTTTCTTTTTTTTCCTCCCCATTTCTGAATTCCCCTTGTCAATTCATTTCAGCATTCCAGAGTTAAAGAATCTCTCATTATATACTGGGAGGCATAAACATAGTCAAACCAGCATTTTGTATGTGTGGAAGGATTTGCACTGATACCCTTTGAGAGCCCAGCTGTTATATACCCTGATGCTGTCAATCTACCCTGTAAAACTTGTTACTGATTTACCTAATCAAGCACTGAAACTACAAGAAATCTGACTTGCCATGCATTTGTCACCTAGATAGTCAGGACTTTTCAAAAGGTTTCCTTGCACATTTGGGAACCTGTGACACTTTCATAGCTGACACTTGCAACCTAAAAGTTCACTGAAAGGTTTAACAGAAAGGTTACTTGTGGACTTCAAATGTCTGTTGTAACAGAACGAAAAATCTGTTGCTCATTTTGCAGCTGAACCTGCAAATGCAGCTAAAGGATACTTAGGATATCCCTAAGGATACTCAGAGAGCTCTGCTGAATTATCTGCATAAAGTCAGTTGATGAAAAGGTGTCAATATTTCCATTTATCTTAATTCAGTAATCAAGGTTACTGAATATACTTCATATTACATCTTTTCAGCCTTGAGTGCGTCAGCACACGTATATACAGTACCTGTATCTGTAGTAGGAAACCAACATTCTTTCTCTGACTTCTCCTTCAATCTTCTGGTCAATGACCAGTAGCATGACTCCATATAAATACAGGGCTTCACACTGTTTGGTAAAAGAACAAATAAACACAATTTTGTAGCAAAATTTAAAGAAAAACATGTATTGGGAAACGAACCCAATGTCAACTCTGTAGTCAACACAAAATGAAAGAATGGCAGGCTGAGGATTCTTGGTCTTTGTGCTCCATGAAGTGAGTTACAGCATTTCCATGCGTTTGGTAAATTTAAATTTTTGTCTAGTTTGGCACTTAATTTTCTACTCTTACAAAACTAGTCAATACTTACTAGAAGCTGTTTTCCATCTTCGTTAAGAAGGACGGTTTCTAATGTTTGCTGAATATAAATTCCTTCATTGAGGTCATCTAAGTATCTAGGAATCATGACAAAAAGTTTGGTCATTGACTACTTTGCTCTCAAACCAGAACTCAATCAGTCACATTTTCTCTGAAAGCAAACAGATGCGCGAGAACATTTCCCTAGTACAAGCAGCATGGAGCTTTTTAGACAAAGAGAGGCTCAGTCATAAAATAAGAGAATGGAACTCCTAGATAGTGTCAACCAGTTGGCAAAAATTTCCTTCCATATCCTGATGGTGTATGTGAAAGACACTGGAGGGTACCTGGTAGCTTACAGGTCATCCTCTCAATCTTGTCATGCATGGGCAACAGCCTGGGAAGGTTGCCATGCAATAATTTAGTAAAACTGTCCTATTTTCAAGTGACCTCAAAAATATCTCCTGGAAATACCATAAATTGATCTCAATTGCAATGTGGAAGGTAGAGCTAGAAATAGAATATGTTCACCTTAATTAATAGAAGATTTCTTCCTATTAAAGGATTTTCCAGTAATACTACTTATAAATAAGTAATATCAAACATTTAATCATTTCATATAATATCAATAATAAAGCCAATTCTCATTTTTAGGATTTTCAAGAACTTTTTAATGAACCGTTCATTTTGTTTTGTTTTTTAAAGGTCAGAGTAGTGAACTTGAGAATATGGCAACTCCATTGAAAAATTAAGTCCAGAAAATAATGCCAATGAAAGTTAAAGAAAAAAACCCCTACCTGATATTTTGTTTAGCAAGAGCACAAAAAAAATAGTTTAATAATATGGCGTTTTCTTTTATTAAAAAAAATCTTCAGGACAATCTCCAAGATAAGGAAAAACTAGCTGAAGTTTACAATTGAGGAAATGAGGTAGGGAGGTTAAATGTTTTCAGGTCATAAGAGTAAAAGTTAGTGTTCACTCCAGCAATCCAGGTTTCCAGGTGTACATGAATATGCTTCAGTGAGTATATTGAGACTCTAAGGAAAAAGCTTCTCATCAATAAGACAAAACAGTAATCTAATATTCAAAAATCCATATGTATTTAAGATACCATACCTGTTTAAATCTACAATGTATTTATGTACACTCTGAAAAGCTAAATAAAATCTTGTCAAAATTTCAATGTTGTTTTCACGAAATTCTTCATCTAAATCCAGTAACTCAGGCTTGGCTTCCAGTTTGCCTTCACACATCTCAGGCCCCTGAAAAAAAGAAACTCATCTTTAGAGATAATACTTGACTTTGACCTCCACTTCTCTTCAGTAGGACACAGACCATGTACAACCACCCCTGTGTGCAAACCAGCGTTAACAGCTCTCACCAATACAAGGACCTGCAGTTTTCCAACTACTTTACAGTTTAATATTGATTTCATAAAGATGAGTTTTACACACTGTTTTAAAATGTGATTTATCCAATGTAACCAATGCAAAAGAATTGTCAAAGCTTTCAGTAAAGCCCCATCACATCCAAAGGCACCAGCTGCTTCTTGTAGAGCTAACTATCTCCCTGATGGAATCTTTTTCTTTACACATTTCATCTGATTGATTTCTCAGATAGCAACCATGACACTGAGGGCTTACAAAGCTTAGTACCTTCTCATACATTCAAACTGCTTGAAAATATTAGACTTGTCTTTTTCACAGCCTCTGGATCTAGCTCAGCACTTGTCTCCTGAATTAGTACAGAAACTTTGTCTTTAACAACCATGGGGGAAATAGAGTTGGGATGAAGAACCTGACTTCCTTAAAGCAATAGGTCAACTTTTCTAACCTCTTATCAATCTCATATTTCTCATAAGCACCATTTGGTCTTACCATCACCATCTACATGAAAATACTGTTAAATTTAAACTGAAAATATTATAAAAATTTAATTGAAACTACCCAGCTGACAATTTGAGTTTTTAAAAATGCTCTTCTGCTTCTCTTTTTGTGCAAAATATCTACATGAAAAAAAGAAGAATATAAGCAGGCATCAAAGTGCCTATGAAGTTCAAATGCCCAAAGTAAACAGTCTCAACTTTCAAAATCTCAAATCCCTCCTCATTAGGTAATTCTAAGAATCGTGACTACAAAAGTGTTGCATTCACAGTAAAAATATCTGTAAACTCCCTAATCTCTGCTTTATACGTATAATATCTATGGATCTTCTGCGTTTTAACTCGGAAAAACAGCACACTGTTATGCCTTCTTAATTCAAAACTGCTACAACTTTAGGGATTACTGCATTTCTCACCAATTACAGCTATCTGCTTTTAAATGACAGAGGGAACCTGGCACTGGCAAGCTTAATTTTGAAAGGGAAATAAGGGCTTTCCATGGGCACATCTCCTTGACTTATTTATTTATTCAGCGCAAGTGACAAGTCCAGTGAAAGAACAATCACAGCACTGTTAGACAGGAAAGCAGAAAGCAGTTTTCATGGCTGCAAAGAATAAGCTACAGATTAACAGAAGAACGATGGGCATACTGCCCATGGCACTGCTTGGAAGGAAAACAACCAACCACATAGGCTGAGAACCTGCTGGTGGAAGTATAATTTAGGGGTCCTGCAGGAATTACTACTACTGCTACTACTACTACTATTACCTCCCCATAATCCAATACTCACTTTTGATATAATTGGTACCTATCAAAATTCACAGGCCAGATGACTCATCACACATTTTGGAAGATGTAGAAGTAATAAACACGATAGTCAGCAATGGCTGTTTCACAACCCAAAGCATCCTCATGTGAGACAGCAAAGCTTTAAGGAGAAGTTTAACAAGAAAATGATTTACCTTAAAGTAACTGAAATCAAATATGATATCCCCATACTTCTGTTGATCAGCCTTGTCCTTTAGCCTGAAAACACCCGGAATAAATTCGGAAAGTCTCAGAAGTTCTGCAATGATGGCATTTCCACAGGAAACAATCCGAAGAATTGCCTGACCACAGAGATTGTTTTCAGCCAGAAAATCCACCATTCTGGAGCTGGATGTGACAGAGCAGCAGAAGTCCTGCAGTCTTTAGGTTATTTGAAGCAATTGGCCTGACGTGGAAACCATTAATAACCTGTAATAACAAGCCCACACACATCCACAAGGCGGTTTGTATTCATATTTTTCATAGTTTCATTTGTGGATTTTTAAGCATACTCTTCCAATCTTTCTATTTATGAAATCTAAATTATCCGCAGCTTTGTAAAACTAAAGAAATGCACTGAATTAATTTTCAGCTTGTACCCTGGGTTTGACCAGTGACCTGAGTGATCAGGCAGGGGAAGTGTAGTCTTTTGTACCAGGAAAGTTGAAGAGTATTATCGAAGAATGAAACAGTCACAAATACCAAAGTAATTGTGACCACGCAAGGAGATGGGAGTAAGGAAAGGAAAACCACAACACGAGTTTTTAAGAGCCACTTCGAATGGACCACAATGGGCTTTAGCGATAAGGAAAACTTCTAAAGCAAATGGAAATGACACAGCTCCGTTCCTTTATTTTTTGCTGAAGGACGAGCTTCCATGCTGTGGCAGCATTTCCTGGTCAGTTTTCCTCGCTGACATATTTCCTGTGGGATACAGCGGGCAGCACCAAAAATAAACGTCTGTGCTTTAGAAACATTGATGGGAAGTTATAAGCGGGCTTGACTTTTCACCAAAAACCTTCCGAAGCACTGCGATAAATTTAAGATGACCGTGAGCTGTCCCAAAACAGTTATGACTCAGAAGGAGCGCCCGGAGCCCTCCCATGTCCCCAGCGCCGCCGCAGGCTCTGCTCCGCAGGGCGCACAGCGGGCCCAGACAGCAGCGGCCGCACGGGCTCCGAACCCCGTCCGGTCCGGTCCCGTCCCGTCCGGTCCCCTCCCGTCCCGTCCCGC
>VZRL01004594.1:1543341-1571130 GCA_013397895.1 Origma solitaria | reverse complement strand
CCCGCTCGGCGGGCGCTGCTCCCCGCTCCGGCCAGGGAGGCGTCTCGGTGGCAGCTGGTCACCGGCTGTGCCTGGCGCTGGCCTCTGCTCCTGCCCTCTGGTCCCGGTGATCCGCGGATATTTATCACTGGTGCTTGGAGAGCACTTGTCACCTGTAGAGCTGGTGTTACAGAAGGAATTTATTTTTTTTTTTTGTTATCTTTGTTTTCTAGCTTGAGATGTTGGAGCATAGAAAGTTTAGGTCATTTCCTCAAATAGTTAAAATAAGAAACAGAGTAGAAACTGTAAGTTCTTTTGGTTCTTTATCCTGTCTGGACCATCTGATCACTTGTTGAAAGAAAAAAAAAGTGCCTTCGGTACCCTCCCATGCAGCACTGAGTTTGCTGGTTGTGTTTTCCAGGTATGAGGGGGCTTGGGGTTGCAGATGAGATGTGCTTTGATGCACCCATTGAAGACCTTCCTGGCAGAAAAGGGTGCATTAAAAAACACTGCGATGAAACCAATTCTGGTGAGGAATGTGGCCCTTCCTTGGAAGGTAGAATGGACAGCTCCAAGCTGATGTTGAAGAATTCACTTAGAAAGTTCAAGAGTGAAATCTTTGCCTTGGGATCTGTAGGAGAGCTGAGGAACAGCTGACTGCTCAAAACAGCCAGGTGGGAAGTGGTGGGGGAACAGGGCCTGTCCTGTAAGCCCTGAAGTGGCAGAGCAGAGCAGATGAAAGGACAGCAACATGCGTGCCAAGCATGTTCCACTTCCAGGGGTTTAGAAGCTGCTGAGGCCATGCTGGATCCTGGGGTGGTGGCTATCTACCTTTCTCTCTCGCTTTTCTTTCTCTTTCTCTGGCTTTCTTCTCATTCCTTCTTCTCAAATGCATTGGAAGCCAGACTAAAAAATTCCAGTAAGTGTCTTCTTGTGTCTGGCTAAGTTAAAGTTTGCTGAGTTAAAGTTTAGGAAGTGCCTTATTTTGTCTGGATGTTTTAAAATTTTGCCCAGTACCTTATTCTACTTGAATATTCTAAGGTTTTCAAATAAAAGTTTTTACTGAGTCTCCTGAGAACTTGGTTGTTTTTCCCACACACTGCCCAGGGTTAATCCAGCTACCTTTCCCTGAACCTGTTAAGCAGGCTGGGGCATAACAGGATTGTAACCAGTTTCTAAGAAAAAGAATTTTTATTAAAAATAAAAAATTAAAAAAAAAGGAAAATTCATCCAAATTAAATTACTTTCCAAAAGACAGATTGAGATGAAACTACCAATGCAATGATATTATTTAATATTGTAACCAGTAACTTCTGCTCCTGTGTAGTTTGCTCATAAGAATGAAGGAGCCTTTTTAACTTTTCACTGCTGGCCTTTTTTTTCAGATTTCTGCTTTCACAGTGTGTATCTGTGAAATTTCCAGAAGAACAGCGGGCTTTCTCAGTGAGATTTGCCAAGTTCAAGAGGGGAATTATGCTCTCTCTGCTAAATTTGATACACAAAATGGGCCCAGAAAGATAAAGCTGCTAACGTGATTTTATGTGACTATTCAATAATGTATGTTTGGATCACAGAGGGTGTATACAGTCTTGCTAAGATGGCAAGTACTTTTAAAAAAAAAGTTTAAATAATATACTAGCTGAATGAATTTGTTACTAAATCTTTAAGAGCATCCTTTCTCTTTACTTTCAGGGAGTTCTGTAAGGAACTTTTCTCTTGTCTTCTGTTGCCAGTTTGACAGCCTCTCGAGATCTCTAATGATAGCAGTCACTGTCTTCTGTCAGGGAGAGCATGAGCTGACATAACTAGAGCTGTAGTTGAAGCCTGCTGCATCTGTGGAAAGATGCACCTTTAGAAGGGGATAGAGAGAAAGGCAAATTTGCATGTAATTAAGTTCAGTTTGTGGTGAGGTTGAACTGTTGTTCGTGTTGTTCATTTTGTTCATGAAGCACATGACCTAAAGACGGTGTACTAAAGGATAGTATTGACTGGCCAAGGACATTTTATAAATGGAAAAAAAGAAAAAGATAGGAAATGAACATTAGGAGACAGCAGGTATTCAGGTTTCATAGTCTGCATGATACTTGTGAGGAATGCGGCAATGTTCAGCTTAGGGGGAGCACAAGGTGTAGATCTGGGGTCTTAAGGAAAGCAGTAGAGGGAGATACAGCCTTAGGTGTACAAAGCTTGGGAAAAGCATTGTACTTTCTATTTAAGTGTTGTCCAGATGGCTGTTGGGTTCTAGCCTGTTAAAGGCTATTGTTGATAGAACAATTCTTCCACTTCTGGTACACCCCAAATTTGTTTGTGTATTCTGCTCTTTATCGCCCCCAATGGCACCTCAATGTAGTCCTTGAACATACTAGATATTCTTTGGGGGAATACTGCTGGACTAATGCAGTATTTCTGCCTATCTAAAAGTTTTGATTCGTTGTGTTTCTTTTTTTTTAAAATTCTTTTTTTTTTTTACTGTATCCAAAGCTGAAGCAGAATTTTTATAATCTGCAACTTGAAGTATAAAACTCTGCACACCAGGTTCATGTTTCACACAGTAGCTACATGTTGTCTGAGGGTTATGGCAAACCAAGAAGTAGGAAGAGCAGAAGTTGGGGATTTTTGAGAAGAAACCTACAAATGTGAGCAGTGTGGATAGGCACAGTTTAAGCAAAACCATTCAGAGGTTTTATTAATGGCAGAGCAGCTAATACCCAAAGGGTGTAGGTTGTGGGTGTGTATTGCAAAGCCAGAGGGTAGTAAGGAAGATAAGCAGTGGTACCTGTGTGACTTTATTTTGTGCTAATGGAACGTGGGTACCAAAAGTTTGTAGCATCTTTGGTGGAAGTAGGCAGCATTTGTAAGATGGGCTTTTATTTAAAAATGGTGCTAGATGTCTGACTGTCAACTACATTCTTAGTAGAATGGCCCTTTGTTAGATTATTTTTTCCAAGGGCCAACTGCTGGAGAGGCTAAATTGAATGTGAGAAATCATAATTCTTTCTAGCCTAATTGATAATATGCCTAGGAAACTCAGAGACGTTTTTGGGCATGTGGGCTTCTTTGGATCTTCTTTTGGAAACAGAGCAGGAATTTTCAAGCAGACATAATTGTGGAGTTTGAACTTCGCTGTGGTTTAGCAGTAAGAATGAGCAGATGAAAACTGCCAGTTGCTTTTTGTGGTGTAGTTTTGCTTAATACTGAGTAGAAGGAGAATTGAAAACCTGTCATGAATTGCACTTTCACTGAAATTACTGACACCTTGGGAGCTAAGTTTTCATCCCTGCTCCCTAATGCTTCAGGGGTTCTGTTGACACTGCTTAATGGTTAGCTATCTATTAGGACTTACGTTTTCCCTCCCAAGTTCTTTGTCTGTAAACTGCTTTTAATATGTTCTCCCTGTTATTTCTAGAGTAACAATTTCAAGATGTCAGGTGGTCCAAGAATTTCATTCAACACAATTGATTCTGCTCTTTCTTCTCTGAAAAATTGCCAGTCCTTCATCAACTTTGGAATGGATGCGGCTACTCGGGTTGCCCTTGACCTTGTGGAAAGTTTCAGTAAGTATATTCTCTCTTGTATTGTGTCTTGAATCTGACACATGATGAATCCTTGATGAATCCTAGACCTATGTATTTTGACTTAGTTACTGTTGATATCTGTCTTTATTATAGGAGCCGTAGCTCTTCTGGCTTGGCCAGGGTGTTTTCGTTACAATCATTTCACTTAAAAGAAAGATTTAATTTAAATTGTAATTTCAGTGAAAATGTAAATATCAGGCAAACATTGTCCCTGCTTTTGTAACACCCAAAACGAATTGTGTTCCAGTGGTTGTTACCCTACAGCTTTGTAGAAACTTAGACATGGCTGATTGAGATGGAGAAGGTCCCTTAAGTGGGTGAATAAAGTGAGTTTTCATTCTCATACTGCTTTTTTGTGTGTGTTTTTTTGATATTTAGGGCAAAATATATTAAAATAATGCTAAAGATTTAGAATACAAAGCTTGAGACACCTGTTAGGGGATGCAGTTATTTTAAAGGCTGTCTCTGCTGAAAATCAGGCCCTTTTTAATATGCTTCAATTTGGACATTTGCAAAGTCAGGTACTTTAAATCTGTAATTACTGCTAATAGTCTTGTCATTGCTAGTTCACAATAAAAGGGGTATTGCAAAGCTACTTTTCAAAGACAAACATTAGGTGACCCATTTCTCTATCTTAGATCTGTGATAATGTTTTCACTAGGAAAAAATAAAAGCTTTAAAACTCCAACCCCCTGATAGTTTTAATAGAGAGCAGAGAGTGGAGAACAAGAATATTCCAAAAGAAAAGCTCTGCTGTTCATTATAAATCTTGCACTCAGCTAAGCCAAGGATTATGTCCAATCATGATGAATGCTTTTCTCATTGTCTAGTGTGACAGTTCTCGCTCCTTTGACCTTTTTATCCATACTGCTGTCAGAGACAATTGACATGTCGTTTCTAGCAGGTAGAGGAAATGGAAAGCCTGTCTGAACAGTCAGCTGGGGATCCCCTTTGACGTAAAACTCGTGTAACCAGTTCCATTTCCCCTCTGATTTAGCAGTCACCATCTCTCCTACTTTGTCATAAGCAGTGCATGGAAATACATTGAATGTATTGAATTCTTTCATCCCCAAGACCACATAAATGAATTATTTATGCAAAAATTAAAAGCTTTTATTGATTTCACCTTTCAGTAGAAGCCCCTGTTGCCTTCCTATTGGGAAGGGTTTAAGGCAACTTAAGCTCAACTGTGCTGGTCTGCAGCTGTAAGTCTATGTGTTGTACTCCTAGGAAATACCTCTTCCTCATTTACCTGCTTCTGACACATCAATGACAAGCTTGGAATTATTTTTTTCGTTTAACTCAGTAACCAAAAGGACAATTTCCAGCATTCTATCCTAAGAGGAGATTACTCCTGATGAAATGCCTGGTTACAGTTAAGTTATGCCATGTGGCTGGAAAACAGCTCCTACCTAGACCATAACACATTTTATTTTAGCAGAGGCAACTTTCCTGTTGAATCATGGTTATAGAATTACCAAGCATGATCTATTAACATAGTCCATCCCATTGCTCTACAGAGAAGGTATTCCAGATTTGTAGGATTTGCAGGTCATACTTCTTTGCTCTGATGCTACAGAATTATGTTTTTACTTACAGCAGTTGTCTTCTTCACTCTTACACCTTTCCTTGCAGATGTATTTACATGGAATGAACAAATAGTGAAGGTCGTCACTTTTGTAAGGTTTGGTTTTCATTCCCCTGATTACTCTGCTTGGATGTCAGGTTCTTGTGCTCCTTACAGAATGCCATTAGGACAGATACTGGGTTTCGGTGGCATGACATACTTTGGTAAACTCTTGGTATTTTAAAATTAGCATCATCTGATCTGCTGGACTTGACTGTTTAGTGGTTACCTCCAGCTCATATGTGGCAATTTCTCTTTCTAGAGCTGTTACTCATCTATCCTACTTTGCCTTCATGTTCTGAGGCAAAATACTAATTTAATTTTGAGACAGAGTTAGATAATATTTTTCTGTGTTCTTCTTCCTGTCTCATTTTCATTTTGCTTTAATTTCCTTTTCAAAATTTAACTGTCCAGCTACTGACAGATTTCATTGCCAGGCTTAGGGGAAGCAAGGAATTCTGTTGAGACTGTTTATTTTATTTTACAAGCACTTTTTCTCTGGATGTATTTTGTTCCTTTGGTCTTTCCTATTGGACAATGCTGTTTTTTGGGAATAGTAATGAAATTTTTCTTTGCAAGTACATGAGAAAAATTACATTTGCTACCTAAGATAAATAACTGAAAGGACAGCGACGTTAGTTCAGTGAGTGATTTTTCCTCTCTTAATTCCTATTGTCCACAAGCCAGTTTCTGAAATATTTACTGTTAAGTGTATTTATTAAATGTTTATTTTGTTCTTCTCCTATATAGTTTTATGAAAAGAAATTATTTGTGTTAAATATTCAGGTCAGGCATTGCTCATTTATGAACTTGTACAATCTCTAGAAATATAAGGCTATTCATTATTAATGAGGCTATTATTATTAACAGCTAACTGCTATTAATTTAGGTGCAGAATAATTTTAATGTATCTGATCCTGAAAACCTTTTATTTTTTAAGGGATTTTGTTGACGTCCATGAAGTTAAATTGTTGATTAAGATCTCCCTGCCAATTGAGAACTTGCTCACTTTTAGCAATTGAACATTGGTGTTGTGAGCATGTGTTGGCAAAGAGACAAAATTTTAAAAGATCCTGTAAGGGGTTAAGGATCTGTATATATAGGTGAAAATTAGTTTCAGCAAACTGCATATAAAAGGGAAACAGCAAATTAAAAGCTCATTTTATTTAATGAGTGAAAAAGAAAATCTTTTGTCCTTTTCAGTCTTTCTGCTGATTATCTTTAGATGCTGACATTGTCTAATGGTTGTATTTTTCTCTTCTTTAAAGAACACTGTTGTTGAATAGAAGCATTTTTTAAAAGTTACTATGTAAATAAATTATGTAAGCAAAAAACCAGAGTGTGCACAGTTGGTTTCAGTATGTCCTGCCTATGCTCAAAATACTCTTGGATGTTCTGTAGTCCAGCCTAGTAGAATACTGAAGGAAAGGATACATTGATATTCATCAGTGGCCCACAGCCTTCTGAGGGTCTGTATATTTTAAAGCTAAAGTGTGTGCTTTTGTCCTCTGCTGGATTGGAATCCTAATAGATTTGACAATTTGAAGATGACACTGTTCAAAATCAGTTATAATGCAAGTAAAATCATCTCTGTTCTACTATAATTTGTATTTTCCTAAATCTTGCCTCATTCTGGTTTTGATCTTTAGTAGTGTGATTGCAGAAACAGAATTCCTTAAGTCACTTGTCACAAGTACTTGTTTGGCAACATCTCTCAATTGTAATGCTCTGAGTATTGAACTTTAATCCCCGTGTTGACACCTTTGCACACAGAGGAGCAGCTGTTTGCACTGCTAATTTAACTTCTCTTGATTGCTGAACTGTCTTTACTTAACTACTTTAAGTACTTCTGTAGAGTTAGAAAGCACTGCTGGACATCCATGTCCAATACTTGAATGATAAGTTTTATTCTCTGTTTTTGGAATTAGCGAAGCCTGTAATGCATGTTGACTGATGTGCTGATAATGGTAAGAATATGCTGGCCCAGGATAGATCTGGCATATCTATGACAGACATCCATCCCTAGCTTTGCTCAAAGTTTTTGGATGTGATTTGGTCAGCTTGCTGAGGGTGGCAGTTTCAGCTGACTCTTCATAGGAAAGCAGCAGAACTTTCTCAAGAATATGGGACTGTAAAGTATGGAGAATTGTGGATATTGGAATGAGAAATGTAACTCATGGTCATCTCCAGGCTTCTAGTCCAGCAGCTGCTCTTTGGACGGGGTGTGGCTTTTGTCTGGGCTGGAGCACAAGCTGGAAGGATTGTCCAGTACAAATGGGAAATAATTGGGAGGTCTCGAGAGTATGCTAACTACAGATAAGTTAGGAATTTTTTAACATAAAACTTGTGAAAAGGATTTTAAAATGTGAACAGATAGGGTTTTGTCTTAACTAGCCGAATGGGTTTTCTAGTAGAAAGTAAGACGCTTCCTTGATGTGTGGGACTTTCTTCCAACCACACATCATATTCCCTCTGTGTAGAGGCCCTGAAGTGTAGGATAGCTGTTTGGGAAGCAGTTACTGCAGCTGAACTCTAATCTTACTTGAAGAAAAAAGAAGAAAAGAGCTACTTTTTCTTAAAAACTTGCCAAAAATGTCATGGTCAGCTGCTACCCATGGCTGTGATCTTCCCATAGTGATCTTCCTGTAGCACTATCAGGGTCTGTGTGAGAATTCCTCCTCTTTTTTCCACACTTTGAAGGGTTTTTTTTCCTCACCTGTATGTACAGAACAGGCTCATGGGTTCCAAAAATGTTAGTGATACAGTTCTTTGTCATGGGCCCCAGATTAAGTTAGAGTTACAGCTCTGACTTTTTTCTTTCTTGTCTGCTTGTTGTGTAACATGCTCCCTCTGCCAGCAGGGTTTGCCTCAATTTTGTCTGTTTATCCCATTTGTCTGTTCCCCTTGTCCCAGAGCTGCCTCTGTGCTTTTCTTCTTGTGTGCTGTGCTGCATCTCACAGGTGCAATGTCCTCCTTTTCTGACTGCTTTTTCATCTTCAGATTGATTGAGATCCACTTGTGTCATCATGCCTGTTCAATATGAGCTAAACAGTAGTTCGTAATGTAGGATTTTCTTTCCATGTGGATTTAACCCTGTGAGATTACCCACATCACTTTGATTTATCTCACTGCTCACTTGGAATGCTTTTAACAAGAACAGCTCTAGTCTTTGCTGAGAGTAGGATGGAGTGTGGAGCATACACACATGGTGGTTAGCCTTGTTTTGTGAAATTATTGCCAGCCTTTTGATAGACAGTTGGATGAGTGTATGGAATATCCACTATTCTTTCCAGCGACTTTCTAAACCCATTGCAGTTGCCTGAAACAGTCAGACTTGAACATTGTAAGTTTGTTCATCCATGAGAGAGGGGCCCTTTTCATGTGAGTTTCTCTGTCACTGACCTAAAACTTCTGCTTGGGATGGTGAAAACTCCAGTATAAAAATGGACTCTGTAGTTGTGTTTGAATATCAAATGGTTTGGTTAATTTGTTTTCTTTGGTTTTTTTTCCTAGCTTATTTTTCCTTGGAAATTCAAATGCAGGATTCCTGCAGTATCATACCATAACATGAATCTTGACATTGACAAAGTTCTTATTCATTAAATGACTATGATGTGATTGTTTTGGGATCCAGAAATCAACAGGCTGACACCTGTGCTTCTAAAATTCTTATGGTCTCTTAGTTTCCATGGTGTTAGCAATCGTTGTTCATGGAAATAATCCAAACATAAGGTACTTGTCCCGAGAACAGGCTGTAGCATATAGGTTGGAATGACACATTGCAGCTTGCTTCAGTAAGAGGTGTGAGCATGAAGGTTCTCTGACTGAGGAAACGAGCAGGATAAACTTTGCCTTGCTGCCCTGTTCGTGTCCAGGGAAGATAAGCCATGTCAAGATGTTTTCTTGCACATCCTGCCGTCCGTCTCATATGAACAGTGGTCTGGTCAAGTCTCCACCTCTCAGTGGCCTCGTAATGGTCAAAGCTGTGGCCTTTGTCGCTGGGACTCCTCATGAAGAAGCAGACCTTGGTTTTCCTTTGCAAGCCCATATATCTGTGAAGGTGCTCATGAGAAAAAAAACAGCAAAGAGTTTTACATGAGCTGTAGGAATACAGTTTTTTTCTTGTTACTGGAGAATCTAAGTGTAGGTTTTCTGTTTTCTTGTTGGAGAATATAAGTGTAGAATGTCAAAGATAAATGGCTTTTCATTGACACTTGCTTTACGAAAATGTTTTCTAGTTATGAGAAGGTACTGTAGAAAATAAAGAGAGGCCAGTGATCCATGAGGTTCATCCTTCTGTGTTAGTCTCTACCAGGTGCTTCTTGTGAAGCTGCAAGAATTCCCTCATGATATCACAGTGTTCACAGAGGAAGTTGTATTCTAACCCAAGTTTTTCCCTGCCAGAAGCTGTTTGGTCACTGGTCTGCTTTGTTGCTACACCAATGTCTGTGGTATTAATTGGTGACATGCATGAACTCAGTGTAGGCACCAAAATTACATCCTCCTTCTTGGGGAGGTTCTTTTCCTGTTGTCTAAAGTAAACTTGTATTTTGTGGTATGGGAAATAAAATGTTCCAGATTCCCTTTCTTAAAAATACTAATTTTGCTTTCCTTCAAATCCCTCACTTAAGAGTAATTATTTTAGGAAAGATGTGCTTTTAATCTTAACTTATGTTTCTCTTCAATTCTGCTGTGCTTCTTGTATTGTTTTACAGGTATTTAATCTTTCAACTTACAATGAGAGAGAGATGTTTTCTTGAAGTAGGTAGTTACATGTTGCAACACTTGGAATATTTCTTCTTCAAGTTGTTTTATTATTTGAAACAAAAAAGACTGGTTGAGTTCTTGTGAAATCCTTTTCTGAAAACAAAAATTTACATCTTTTGCTCTATGGTCTGCAGTCAATATAAAAATTTTGAGAAGAGAGGGTTGGATTAATTTTTTGTTCTACCTCTCTTTACTTACAATTTTCATATCCAGCACTGATGAGCCCGTTGCTGCAATACACTGGTTGGTTCTGGAAGCTCTTCTTCAAAGAAGCTGTCCAAAAAAGGAGAATTTGGAAATGTGGCTTGTTTCAAAATCTGGAAAAATATGACTTATAATGGAAGATTTGTGTTCTTTTATATTTATCCAAAACCACTCTTGACTGTAGTCTGTAATCTTACAAAGTGGGAAGAAACAAATATGTAGTGTTGTTACTATTTCCTAGCTGAAGAACACAAGTGCAAGAAGAACACAGTGCAGTGAGGGGAAAGCAGCTATATTAAGCTCTAATAAACTATAGTAAGCAGCTATATTATTACATTAAGCAGCATGCTTTTGTTCTGATGGCTCTTTTTCAGTTTGGCTGCTTGTTAAGCTGAGTGCATCCAAGTATCTTTGTTCCTCAACTTTAGCAGTTTGAAGGAAAGAGAAACCCTTTAGGTGGCAGCAGAGGATTTCCTTTTTCCTTCACCTGCTCTGGCACTGCAGAACTCACTCCTAGAAGTGTTGGTGCCATAACACTCTACTCTTGCATTTTGTGACAATAAAATATAAATTGAGGATTAAGATTAATACAGAATTTGTATTATTAGATCAATTATTATTGATTATTATTATTATCATGATACAGTCATGCATTTTATACATTTATTCTTGCATAAAGCTGCTGTGTTGTGGCTGAACTGCAGAGTATCATTCAGAGTGAAATCCAGGCTTGACTTAAAGCTTAGCTTGCTGAATAACTGTCCTTAGTGTGTTCTCCTGGAAATGTACTGATAGGTTGCACCTGAGCAGAAGCTCAGAGCTGGGCAGTCTCGGGTTTTGTCAGAACTCTTACAAGTGCTCAGATGAAAACCACACAGTTTTATTTCACAGATTTTGGTAGGTGGTATTTATATGCTGTCTGATGTCAAATACATGCATATGTATGTGTGAATATTTATTCAATTTTCTTTCATATTTTTCTAAGGCAGTGGGTAATTTTCTCCCCAAAGTTCATTGTGAGTCAGAGAGATTTGCGGTCACCTGGTGGGTTACCTCATGTACCCATAGTTACTATAAATTTCTCTGCCCTAGACCTTGTAAAATCTCAGTAGTCTTCAAATAGCTCATAAGTGGGATTTAAATGCTGTATAGACCTTTTTGGAGACCCTCTGTGCACTAGCGATGTTAACCTTGAGAGAATGAGTGAGCTTACAGCTGTAAGTTATAGGCTTGAAATTGCAGGGTGAGATTCTTTGGCCTCTGCTATGCATGAGATCAGAATAGAATGGTCCTGATGGTCTCTTCCAGCTTAGAAATACTATGAAGTACTGCAGAGGTCTTGTGTGGGCTCTTTAGCACAAAGATAAATCAACCTCTTTGAACAAAAGCCAAAGAGGAATATTTTATCTGCGTAATTTACTGTATGAAAATATTCTCTGTAGTATATAAATCTGTCATTTTCTTATCATCATATTTCTGCTACAGAAATGTGGCAATGAGAAAACACCACTAACTGCTGCTTAAGTGTAGAGGCATACGGTATATATAGAAAGTAGTGTGGGCTTTGAAGAACCCACTCTGAAGGCTTTAATTTTTATCAATTTAAGTAGATCGGTATTTAGCTTTTAGTGATCTAATTGTGTGCCTAAATAACTAGGGAGGGAGGAGGAACCCACAAAAGTTGAAAAAAACCTGGGGTTGACAGCATTCAGAAAGATTAAGAATATAAAGCAGTTGTATTTCTTTTCTTGATTCTTTCCACTAGGAAAAGATTTGTCTGGGTAAAAAGTAAGCATTGTGTTGAAATGTTCTCAGTATTTGGTCAAAACATGAAAGAAGTCCTTATGTGGATGTGTTCATTCTGAAACTTCATCCAGATCCCTATCAATAGACACAGGACACTTTTTTCCCCCCCCCTTTCTTTTCCTGTCTCTTTTTTAATCTCTTCAAGAATTCAAGAACTTATTGCTAGTTTTTAACTTTTTTTGATTTTCAAATAACTTTTTTTTTGTCAGTGAACATAGAATTTATTACTAGAGATTTTTAATACTTTCAGATAAGAAAAACAACTTCTGACTCAAATCCAGGTTTTATGAAACTTACACCAATGTTATATAGCACACTGATGTTCCAGTGAAGAATGAAGATTGTAATATGTACTGATTAAATTCCAGGAATTTAAGGGGAATGTTTGCTTTATTAGTCAAAATTACGTGTAAGACTCTTGTGTTCCTTAGCGACACTGAGACCTATGAAAAATACCAGCCTTTGGAGGATAGGCAGGGTTTAGTGGTCTGAATGGGAGCTTTAAAATATTTTTAATTAATTTTCACAGATTATTTTGTTTCTCTTCTCATTTTCTCTCCCAGTTTCTCAGAAGAATAAGGAACACTTAATAGCATTATATGAATGAGATAAAACAACTGAGGTACTCCTGAGTCTGATTTTTCTGAGTCCTCAAGGCTGGGACTAACTGTGCTTTCAAACTGGCATCACACTGTGGCCTTGAGGAAGTCATTGGAGTTCATAAAACACGAGTTTCCCTTCTATAAAAAAAGCTGTCAGGAGTGTTTTGGTGGATATATGAATATATCAAACTCCTGTGTAGATATTCACTTCTGGGTTTGCTTATGTCATCCATGCTTGGGGAAATTATGTTACAGGAGACTAAAAATAATGTGAATTGTCCATAATGGTGGTAGGTGATTGGAAGAAATAGGAGATGGGTAGCTAGAAAAAATGTGAGTACATGGGAAATAAAAGGCAGCAGAAGACAACAGACTAGCAAAGATACCATCCTTACCTTTTGTGAATTGACAAATAGGAAGTATCACAACTGTAGGTGTGGTACCACAATTACAGGTGATATGAAAGGGTTTGAACTGCTGAAATACACACAGGGCACTAAGTGAAGATTTGCACTTAGATGAAATTTATGAGTGGGTCCATAACCATGTCTACAGAAGGGTAGTCTGGCATTTATTAGTGGAATGATAATACTATGTGAAGAGAGAAAATAAAACACTGATTCAAAAAATGTGCTACTAGGACTGCTTACAGAAGGAAAATTTACAGTGAAACCCACAGTTCAGCAAGAGGTCAACTGAAGAATCTGTCCTGTAAATAAACAGTTCAACCTTGTGTTTTCTTTCTTGTTTCAGTTTTCAGGTACTGGATCTTACATTTCTGTCTGATAATCAAAGAGCCCAATGTGTTCAGAAATCTTCAAGATGGTAGTGGTAGATCATGAACAAGTCAGCTTTAGCATCTTTAACTTCAGAAGTTCAGTTGCTTTAGTCAGTTTTGGTGGAAGTCCCACTTTCCAAGCATGAATAATTTCTCCTCCTCTTTCTTTGAAATACTGAGAGGGCTTATTGAAGGAAAATGCAATTAGCACGATTTAGTCTCATGCTTGTTGGTTTAGAAGGAGTCTTTGCCCAAATTATGCACTATGCGGCATTAAAGATAGGGGTGCATCTGCAAAATTGTCAGCATACGGTCAGCGCCTTTTAAAAAAACCTAAACACCAGAACAATCCCTGTACTCATCTTAGGCATTGAACAAGGGCCTAACATTACTGATGAGCATCCTGCAGCACAACCTTTTGTGTAGGGCACATAGTGACCAAGTAATCTGTCATTCACTGCTGCCCTAGCCACCCTTAGGCATTGTTCTCATTAGGTTAGTTCCCAAACTGTGCAGTACACAGCAGTTGCTACTAATGACTGGGGAACTTACACCCTTTTTTGTTATTGTTGTTTCAGTTTGGGTTTTTTTTCTTGCTAACGGGCCTTTATGCCAATAAAAGAATGCTAACAGCTATGAGTCTGTTAGAGCTGCTATTACATAAAAGGATGGGAGAAGGTGAAGAGGTGACCCCCAAAGATTGTGATCACTGGGAGGACAGCACTTGCTTATAGAGAAGGAATCAAAAAGTAGGCTAGCAAGTGCTCAGGGAAAAAATTGGGAATGGGGGAACTGGGTGAGAAAGAAGAGAAGGGGAGAGGAGCAAGTGGTAAAGAAATGTGAAATGAAGGACAAGGAAAAGTGAGAAGTAGGAAAGCTGCATCAACAGGATTAAGCAGGACAGTATTCTGATCATTCTGTAGATGACAAAAGATATTTGAATGCCTTCCTTATGGTGTTTCCATGTAAGCAGCTTCTGTAGTTTCCACAAAAGTGTTAGCTTTTACAGAGGGGAGGAGTAGTCTGGCACATAAATGGAAGGAGGACTGGTCCATGTGGATGAAAATGAGAAGATAAGATGTGGTCATTCTGTTTAGTCCCATGCTAGTGTTGTTCACCATACGTGTCTGTGAACATTTTGCCTTTTTGATGTTATCAACAGACACTATAGAGTGCTCTGAAGTACACATGTGCAGTAGCACTCTATAGAAGGTGACAATCTAGAAGGTGACAATCTCAAACTGCTCCCTAAATTACGTATAATGAACTTTCCTGTTAAAAAAGACTTAACAAAAGGAGCCAGCTGGCTTAAGGAGAAGGTGGCAGATGAAAAGAGCACAATTCAAAGAAGTGTTCACACATTAAGGAAGTAATTTTAACAGGCTTTCCCCAGACTGTAAGTGGGAATGGAATTATACATTGCCTGTAAATGTCAAGTGACAATAATATCTTCTGAGTTAAATCAACCTTGAAACCTCTTTCCTATTTTTCTTAAGCAGATGAATAAAGTTTAACTTGTGATTTCCTTATTAATCATCTTAGTAAGCAGTGGGTGAGTAGACTTTTTGCTGCATGGGTAGATTAATGTGACATTTTCACAAGACTTCATTTTTTGAAGTTTATTACTTGTGGGTGTGGATGTAATTCACAGCTGTTTTTGAGAGAATTAGGTATGCCATAACTCATTCAAATTCTGTATTTTCTTGGTATTTTTAGATTAATCTTTTATCCATACTTTGTTAAGAGGTGTGTAGTCTGGCCTGATGTCTCAAGGTAATCAAGACTGCTCCACTGAATATACTTTTGTGTACAGACTTGGCCCAATCACTTTCATAGCAAAACAGATTTTAAATTGAGCAAAATTCAAGAGTGTATCAGTACAAAGGGGAGAAAATTCTCTCAACTAGTGCCTGTGAGCCATACAAATCTCAAGCATAGTCCTATGGTTCTCAATTAAGTTTATTTTAAAAACACAATGATTGATAGCTGTGTGATAGTTTACCAGTTCTGTTAAAGTATGGAACAGAGACAGCCTTTTACTTCTTATCTAGTTGCAGCGCATTTCCACATTCAGTTTCAATTTATGCTCCTGTTTTTTCAAAACTACCACTTGAGAAGCCACGAGGCCTCTCAAAGCTCCTTCTTTCCTACTATGGACAAAGATAACAGCATTATCTAAAAAACATGCTGAGAGACCATCATCTGTGGTGTACTGTAAGCCATCAAATGAATCATAAATATTTGTGTGTGTACGAGAGACCGAGGCAATATAGGCTTGCACTGCTTTTCTTTGCACAGAGATGTGCATTTTCCATGATAACAAAGTAGCAGCTCCTTGTAATAGGACAAATTTGGATGGATTTTGTGGGAAATGAAATTTCAGCAATGGAAAGATTTAGCTTTGTCACTTACCAGCATGCAAGCAACAGAATGAATGCCACATACCAGCAATTCATGCCAAAAAGGGGAGATCTGCCAGTTCACAGAAGAGGTTTTATGCAAAGGAAGCCTGCTAGAGGCAGAAAGAAATGCTGGTTTTCATTACACTTAAAGTTTGTGTGCAGTCTTTGCCTTTGCCTTGTTTGTGTAAGAGGATTACGTGGGTTGGATTTTTTTGTGTTGGGGTTTTGGGAGGTTTTTTGGTCCTTTTGAGGAGTTATGGGCTCTGAAAGCCTAGCTTTAGTACTGTGGCATGGTTAGCACTTCAAGTGCCATATCAATATGTGATTCATGCTGAATTGGATGTTTTGCAAGGGGGAGCATCACTTGACCTTTGCTTGCATGAGACACTGGTTTTCTAGATTCCTTTAGTCCTTGGTTGTGTTCTGTCAGTTCTCTTCAACAGAAACTGGAAAATATCCAAAGCACATGGAAGTATCTGCTTTCTCAGATAAAAAATGACTTTGGAGATGATGCTCATATCAATTTCTAACCTTCACATTTCTGACAATCTTACAGATCAGTGTTTCTGGTTTTAAAACTCCAACCTTTCTATTGTCAGCTGTATGTTATGAATCTGATTTGTCTTTTGTTTATTCCTTTATGTATGTGAGCCAGTGTCAGCTCTGTTGTAAGACACTTCACTGCTTTGTTCACAGTGGTGTAAAATGTGGAGTTGCCTGCCAGCCAGATTTGTCTCAAAATCTGCCTATAAAACTGGATTGTTTTCCTACCCTGAGCTTGCTGCTCAGCTGCAGTACAGCCAATACCCTGGCTGGTTAGCAAAAGAGCAGCCGTGCTGTGTCTGGGGCTACTGATAACCACCTCTAAATTCTGAAGTCAGGAATGCCAAGGGTTTTAGAAGCAGAAATATCAAAACTTAGACTGGGAGGCTGTGTGGGTTCAGAGAAAAAGAAAAAAGTTTTTAACCATCTAATCAAAATACTGGGCATTTAAAAACCAGACATATTTTGGCATTTTTCCTCCCCCATCTGTTTCATTTTGGGTTGGTAGTGTTAACATTTGAGTGCTCGATGAGTGTTCATTTGTGTCTGTGTGAAGCTGTTGCAGTTGGTTGTGGCAACTTAGCTTGGATTCTATGGGTTTTTTGTGTGTGTGAATATGACTGCTGAACTGTGCTGAAATAAGACAGTGATGGATTGTCTTGGAGTGAGGGGATTATCTTGGTCTTACTTTCCTGTTTGATATGTGTTCTATTGCTTTCCCTTGTACTAGAGCTTGTGCACACTGCAGCCTGCTCATGGTGCTTTGTGTGAGCTGCAGCGAGCAGGACACTCAGCTTTGGTGGGCACTTTGGGGGTCACTCAGCTTTGCTGAGCCCTTTGTGCACAGCAGCAGGACTGACCCATGCACAGTGAGGGACTGAGGGTGAGACCTGTGCCCCACACAGCCCTCGGCCACTTTGGGGGGTGACTGTCCCATGCTCTGTCCCACGTCACGGCCCCGGGTCTGGCCAGGCACTGCTGATGCACCATGTGGCTCCCATTTCCTGTGGTGCCACAAGTCTGCTCTGTGCAATTAGATTTCATATTGGATGTAGCTGCACCAGACTCAGATATTATGGTAGCCTGAGAACCCAGAACCAAGACAGCTACATTTACTGAAACATTACAGTGATTAAATAAGCTCTGATGAGGGCTCGTTAGCTCTGAGCTAGGCTCCCCGCACTTTTGGACAGAGAAGTAATGTTTCTGAGAATTTTGAAGGTCTTGGGTGAAAAGGGCTTGTTTTCCTATCTTACTGATTCTTTTTGGTTTTTTCTGAAAAGTCTTTCCAACCCATTTCCTGTTTCCCCTAAATGGAGGAAATTCTAAGTAATTACTGCATTTAGTTTAATGAAGGTATTCTTTGAATGAGCTTCTCAGAGATGAGAAATATAATTGGTTCATTAATGTAGCGGTGGGTCAAGCCCAAAGGCTTCTGTCCCCCCTGCAGAAGTTGTGGAATCCCAGGGACTGAAACCCCCTGGGGTGGGGTCCAGGGTGGACTGCCCCAGGAAAGGGCTGAGTTCTGACTCCTGTCCCTCAGTCCCTAAATGCATATCATATCTCCCTCTCTCCTGCCTTCCTCCTTCCCAATTGGTCCCTGACCCTTGTCCCTCCCTGACCCTTCCCCATGCCATCCTCAGATTGGTCGATACCCTCAGAATAAAGTCTGGTGTCCTGCTGAGCTCTGGGTCTCTTGTCCCGAGCCCAGGCAGATGGTCACTGCGTGCCTCTGTGTCTGATTGCTCTGGGCAAGGGAACCTCCCTCTGTCCCCTCCGGCTTGTGGGTGCAGGGTGGTTGCTGAGAAGGACGGCGTGGCCTCTGGCCAAGGGACCCTAACCCCGTCTGTGGTGAACCCAGACTCTGGGGACACCGACAGAACACACCAGAAGGCCGCACCAACCCTGGTGGCTGCCTGACCCAGCCCAAACCAACGGCAATACATTAACACAAGCAAAGTTTTTCCTGTGAAAAACCTGATAGTATTATTTACTGCTGGCTCATAACAATCATGCCTTTTGTTAGAGACAGACTTGCACTTCACACTAAAATATTTATTTTTCACCTGTCAGTGCAGTTTAAAATACGAGAAGAATTAGTTTTTGGCAAGAGAAAGCATTAATACAGTTGACTTGTAAATAAAAACTGCATGGATTGTCTCTGCAGAATTCGTAATATGCCAGTAGAGATCTTGAGTAGTGCAGAAGAAATTATGCTTAAAAAAATCTATCAAGTTAGAAATGAACTTGTTGGTATAATAAAAAAAAACCTGTTTTGCTGATATTAATTTCCAGGGGAAATCATAGATAAAGCAGCCTGAGAGTCTTTTATAGAATGGTGAAGACCCGTTAAAAGTCTTGAAATAAAATTCTTCATTTTAAATACCAATTTTAGAAAGTGTTCTGAAAGATCACTGTAGCAATTACAAGACCTTAACAAATATTTTGCTGTTCCTTGTAAGGGAAAATATTTAAAGAAAAATTTTCTCGATTTCCAATGTTACCTTATCAAGTTCTGCGAGGAGCAATTGGGTAGAAGAAGGACAGGACTAAACCCCTTATTTTTAAATATTCCCAGCCCTCCCATCTCTCGTTCTGGGGAAGGCAAGGTCAGCAGCAGCTAAGGGCACTGAACCAGGCTCTATTGTGTGGTGCAGACATGCCCACGCCTCTACAGGCAAGAAACATTTTGTTAGTCATAGGAAAATCCTTTCTCATTAAAACTAGATGTAAATGTTGTTTTCAGCATTATTTTCATCATATGTTGAAATCCACTGGGAAGAGAGGGCTGTGTGTGTGTGTGTGTGTGTGTATGCATTATATATATAATCTATTTAGGAAAACATGGGGGTGTTTTTTTATTTATTTTATGAGAGATTGATCATATTTCTGTGAGAAGATAACATATGCCTTGTGCTTACTTTGAAAATACAGGTGTGGTTCCTTTACCTTTTTCTTGGCAAGCAAGTTGATTTAGGAAGTCCCCCCACCCGCTGCTCCCATCTTCACCCTGCTACAGTTTACTGCCTCCTCAATTGTACTGGTACAACTGTTTGAATATCTGCATTCTGATGGAATACCGTGGGTTTGGATTTGGAGGACAGATTGCTATTTTTAGCTTGAATTGTTTAATTAATCCAATTTATAGTACAACCCTATGAAAGGCTATATTATCCAGGCTGATGGACAGCAGAGGAGGAACATAAGAGGAACACCAAAGATGAGTGCGTGGGGAAATGACCTGTGAAACTCACTTTGTTGCCAAAGAAAATGTACACGAACCTCAGCCTTGGTGTTTTCTTGCTGCTTGTCTGTCAACATAACTTGTGTTCTTGTGGATATAGCTAGTGTTGAGGAATGCTGATTTACACATTTGCTGAAGAGAGAACAGTAGTTCTAGATGGATATCACAGTAATGCCAGGAAACTGGTGTAGAATTATGATAGTGGAGAGCTTGAGTTCCTTCTCAAAACGGTTGCATCTTGTAAATGCTTTATCCTCCTTTCAGTGCTTCTGCTTACTAGTTATATTGTCTTTGTTAACTTTAAAATGGTCTTTCTGCAAACTTAAGTAGGCATTTATAGGTAAAATAAAGATTAACCTCACCCTGACCTTGAAATTTAGTTAAGCAGAAAAGAGGTGGTGGTCAAGTGCTGATCTCTTTTGTCTGAAAGGAGGGAAGTAGTCCGGGAATTGTACAGGCTTCAGTGTTCAGTCAAGCAAAAACCCATTTTTGTTTGGGGAAATTGTGTACACACTGCCTGTCTTCGTGTTTGGGATACACGTGGCATCAAGTATACAGCTTACAATAGCAAATATAAAGACTATTTTTCTGTTTCATAGCAAAGTATGTTTTCTTCTATGAGAGTTTAGTTTATGTCTTTGTGTTATTTGTGTGCCTCAACCTAACTTAAACCATCTCTGTATGTGTTGAATAATATTTTACTTTGGATTTTATACAGCAAAACAAGTCAGCACATGTTGGAGTGTTTTGCTAAATAAAATTATGTGAGAACCCTGTTTATTTCATTAGCTCAGTATAGTGTCGGTGTTCAGAGATAATGCCGTTCTTTACATTGCAGTCTCTTTGGGTACCATGGACAATATACCTGGTCAGATAGATCGTTGCTACTGCTCTCATATCTAATCTGGGATCGTTATAGCTTTTTAGCCTTCCCCAGTAGTCTGGAAAAAAAAGACTACTGTAAGGAAGTTGCTTTCAAAAGCGCCGTTGGCCTTTTTCTTCTGGCGATGGAGTTTAAGGGAGTTTTATGTTAAGCAAAAGTGTCATGATTATTATAGTATAATACAGTTATTTTCAAAAGCAATTAGTAATGCTGGATGCCTCAGTTTCCCTGTGCCCACTATGAGCTGACTGTTTTCAGAATGTGTTGCACACCCACTTGCTGGAAATGGCTGGCCCCCGGAGATGTTTCAAACTGGGCACTCAGCAACTGAGATGTTTCAAGGTGGGTGTTCAGACCATGCATAGTCTGTTTCTATTGAAATTCTGACTCTCTACAATATAATGTACTTGGGTTTCATTTCCATGGGATTGGCAGGAGCCTCCTGGGCCACTGACTCTCTCATCTGTTCCTATTTCAGACAGTCATAGCCTACAGGGAAATGGTTTGTAATACAAGACAAGGTTTTTTTTTAATCAGGCAAGTTTGTAATCTAACAGACACTCTAGGCTCAACTGACTTAAAAAAAACCCACTAAGCAGTGAGAAACGGATAATTGAAGATTCTTTTCCCCATTACTTGCTGGATAAATCAAATGTTTAAATCCAGACTGAAAAGCACAGCCCTTTGTTTTCCAAAATACAACCTCAGAAGGCTTTACTCAGGTACAGGAAAATGCTTGACCTAAATTCAAGTACTGCAAATTTGATTTGCAGTTTCTTAACAGAAGCCTAATAGAAAATAAGATGAAACTTTAAAAACCATTCACAATTGATAGTTCCAGTGCAGCCTGTGGTCTTCTGTGCTGGTCTTTCCTTTACAAGTACTACTAGTCCTGCCTTATGCACTCCTCTCAATTTTGCTCCTTCTACTCGGATTTTTCCTTTGGTGGAATATTGAAAACTCATGTTCCACTTCCTTCTTTGCTTGAGAGGACTTGAACTTGAATGCACTTTCAACCTTCTCCTAGAAAAATGGCTTAGAGGTGAGGTTGTTGAATATTAAAGAATGCAATGGAACCCAGAATGGCTGAGGTTGGAAGGAACCACTGGAGGTCATCTTGCCCAACCGCCTGCTCAAGCTGGGCCACCCACCTAGCGTAGGTTTCTCTTTCTGTCACTCATGTAATTTCATTTTGTGAGATGCACCTACCTTTCACTGGAGTCTGGTGTCTAGGTGAAGGTATTGGTCTCTAAAATTATTCATGCACGCTTGGTCTCTAACTGTGTGCATGAAAACTTTCAATGCAAAAAGAGTAGCTGTGTTAGGGGACAGTGACAGAAGTATGGCTTCGAATACCCTACGGCCCAGCTAAGGCATTTCCTGACAAGCTGGAGGTTTCATTATGACTAGCTTCAGCAGTAAGTAGCTTCTGACTGTTATATGGAGGGAAAGTTTGCAATTACTGCCCCAAATTCCCCTTTACTCCACCAATTGCCATTCCCTATACGGTTGTTGGCCCTCTAATCAGCAATAATTTTTCTTCTCTTATGAATTGCAGGAGTTAGTTCCCTATCCAGACAGCTCCATGGAGATTTTTTTGGCATTATACTTTCAACCATTTCTCTGTGTGAAGATACCTGCATTCAGGAGATTAATTTTATTTTCTCAGCTTTTTGCTGTTCCTTTATATGGCTTCTCATTTATTTTCATTTAGAATTTTCTGTATTAGCATTCTGCCCTTTCTGCAGCCTAATAGGTAAAATATGTCGCAGGTCAGGGAAATGAGATTTTGAAAGAAATCCTCAATGAGAGTTTTCAGAGGAGCTGTCCATGTATCTGCAGGAGAAAAAAGTGATGATGTACCCTCAGTGCTGCAGAAGCAATCAATCTCCTGTTTAAGTTCCTTTTGGTCTGTATAGTCTGGAGTGCAGTGGCAGGCTTCACTCTTGTCTAGACAGAGGAGGGAAATGAGACAGTGCTCTCCTACATGGGTCTGTATCCTCACACAGCTGAGCATCCAAACACTAGAGGGACATCCTACTACTGTCTTCTCCAAGTGTGTTGTGTATCTGTTCTTAAAAGAGTGTGGGTTGGTTGAGAGTTTTTTTCACGATCTGCTGTCCAACTTGAATTATCAACAGTTTTGAGTAGATCAGAACTGGGGGTGCAGAGGGGAGTCTTAACACTTTTAGATTTGTAAATGACGGATTTACTAAAAACGACAGCAAAAATACTTAGCTTTATCCTGAATTGAGAACATATTTTCTCCTACAGAAGATGGAACTAAATCGAGGAGTCAGAGGGCTTGTGTTCCTCTGCTGTCAGCAGTAACTTGAAACATGCTGGCAAAGTGTGTATTTTATCTGCTGCTGGGGCATATGAAGGCAACTGCCTACTACCACTGTTGCTAATGGCTCAAGTGATGGGTGTTTGTGTTATGAGTGTTTTAAAAGTCTGAAATCTACTGTCAAAATTTCTGGGCAATGGTACAGCATTCCTCTTCTGCCTTGAATGATGGAAAAACCAGCGCGTAGCCTTGAATTTCAAAACAAACTAATATGTAGTGTCAGATGTAGAACTGACATGTCAGGCTTTCTTTAAATTGAAATTTTGACTTCAGTTAGCCGGTGCTATAAAGATAAGAGAGTATGTATGTATTCATCTTAATCCCCATTGTCTGTGCTTAAGCATTCATTTGAAATACATTTATACTTGTAAGTTTGGAGCCTTCCTGTAATTTCGTGGTATTCCAGACTATTTTGTGTTGAAGACAGCCTGCAGTGGAAGTGAATGCTTATTTAGATTACTGTACTGGCTATTTAAATTAGTGTACTGGCTGCAGGATAGCTGTAATACCCTAAATAAGCAAATACAGATGTGGTAACTTTTGCACAGAAAGAGGTAGTTGTGAAAAATCTTTGGAAATTTTGCTAACTTGTGGATGTATACAGGAAACTAAATATGAACTCAGATGTTAGGAAATGCAAGTTTTGGATAAATTTTAGATGTGTGTTACTATAGGATGTATTAAATCAGTGCAGACTTGACTCTATTCTGTTGCTGCGACTTCTGTTTTAACATTATGGGTTCAGGATACATAACTTAGCCCTGACTGATTATGGTTTAAATCAGCATTAAGTCACCTAAGTGTGATTGGTCTCTTTAGAAGTGAGAAATTGAACGCTTGCTAGTCACTTTATGTAATTTTGTTCTTTAATATTTAGGAAGACTTTTCAGAATACTATCCCTGTTTCCATTATAATAAGAGATCATAAAGTTGTGTGAGCTGGAATTCATAATTGCAAACTGTGCATATTCAGCCAGCTAATTTTAACATGATGCACATGGGCCTTTGAAAATGAAATTATGGCCTTGAACTGGGCTTTCTATGAGTAAAAAATGTAATATTGCAAAATGTATAATCTCTGAGTGGTGAGGGAAATGACTTGTGAAGGAATGCTTACTAAACTCAACGTTTTTAGCCTAGATAACAAGGAGACTACAATATGCACTTCAATGGTATTTTGTGGCAGTAGCTAAAAGCATATGCAGAGAGTTTGGAATGCATTCCTTAGATATGAATTAGAAATAAGATTAGGATAAATTTTGATTAGATAATAGAAAGGCACTGATCCAGCACTTGCAAAGTGTTTGATTTTGCTGTTAAGCTAGGTTGTTGGCCTGCAGAGTGCGAGGTTTGAGTACTTTGGAGAGTTGTCTGGCTTTGTAGCTGGAGTCTGACTGGAGGGTGTTCAGCAGTGTGCTCAGGGTCTGCTGGAACAGTAAGTGCCTTGAATCTCTTTACCATGAGCTCCATTGTCATCCTCACATATGAAACAAAAGCAGCAGCAGGGCTTGCAGAGTGAATAACAGATGATGCCTTTTGAATCTTTCAAAAGCCTGATGTAACTATTAAACTTTAATTCTTCTTGATACTACAGTGCTGTTGAACTAATGGATTGGTGGGATTTGTGAGAATGAGTTGTGGGATGGTAGTGAGTAGAGGTCTTTCTTTTCTAATTTGTTGTTCCTCAGTCGGCTCAACTGATGTGTTCTGATTAGTCTATGGTGGAGTCTGTTGTAAAGAAACCTTGAAGGTGCTGGGATCCCTGCCCTGGTGAGCTGTAAAAGTTTACACTCCCATACTGTTACCCACAGTTTCTTATCCTGTGCACCCAAGCTCTGCCCTGCATCTGCTCCCTACCAGGGAGGGGCAGAAATGTTCTTGGCTCTTCAGGGGAGGGGAAAGCAAAGGAGCCTTGCACAGCAGGTTATTGCTGTGTGTAATGTAGACCAGTGAGAGTTTTTGAAAGGCAAGTAGAATAGCCTGTAATGTAAGTTTTCTTTTAAATCTTGTTTAAGAGATGGGGCGGTAAGTGGCTGGGAACAACATAGGAGATTTCCTATTAGCTCTCAGCACCCTGTGGATTGAATTTCAGACAGAGAATGGACTTCAGTATCTGTCAGTGAGCAGAAATAGGGTAGGGACAACAAATGACCTGTACACAGGCCTTCAGATCTATCTGTATGTCCATAGTGCCTCCAGGGGCAGGCTATGTTCATGTGTTAGGTCAGCAATTTCCCAGGATGTGCAATGGTATGAAAGAACAGTAACAGGGAAACAATAGTGAGCAGCACTGAGCCTTAAAGCAGGCTGGTGGATGGGTGGAACGGTCAGTACAGGAAGAATGTAGGGCAGGATGTAGTTAGAGATAACGTCCCTCTTGCCTGAGCTGTGTTCCACCTCTTTGAGCTTTATTTTAATGCATCTCTTAAGTTGCATGCAACATTATTACCCTTTACCTAAAGTTTTTTTTTAACTGTTAGGAAAGACAGCATTTATGCTGCTCTCTTGGTATTTAACAATGCAATACTCTTCCCCTATAAAAATGAAAAAATATTTAGGCCACTGTAGTTTCTTTATGTCGTGGATATGATTCATTTTGGCCAAGGGAGGAGAATGACAGTTACTTGCTACACAAACCTTTCCTGTGATTCATGAAGTGCCCTTTGTGTCAGTCTTGAAGGAGGCACTTCATATGCTTCCTAGCAGGAAGGAAAAATAGTATGATCATAGTTACCAGATAGGATATGGAAACTGGGTGGGAGGGAAGGGAAAGGGGAGAGGGAAATGCTGATTATTCTGAAGAAAGTTGCAAGAATGCCAAGATTCTGTCTGCAGTATCCATTCATCTATCTACTTAATGAAAAATGGATACATACCAAGCCTATATATAATTAAGGGAAACATCATGACTGTAATTGCCATGTTCACAAAATAGTATGGCTTATTATGTAACTTCTTTTGTATGAATACATCTTAGCACTTTTCCTTTGTCTCCTTGATCCATCACTGTTTCATATGGTGCGTTGCTTCTGTCCCTGAGCAGTATGTTTCAGATTTTGCTCTCAAATGGATGGCCATATACAATACTTTGTGTCAGCTCTCTGCAGAGACAGATTTTTGTGTTCTAACATAATAATATAGTTAGTAACTTAAGCAGTGTACCAGCTTGCCAAATCAGAAGACATGTTCCTTTCTTCACAAAAAAAGTAATTAAAAAAGCTGTACTACAATTCTCTTCCTAAAAGTAGCAGCACAGATTGGCTACTTAACTGCTTATAAAGAATGCTCCATAAAATGACAACCACTAGTGCTGCGTGACAGACTTTGGGGCTCTTTCTCAGAGTCTAGCTACTTCCAGCTGTTTTCTCTATACCTGGAAACTGCAGGGTACGAATAAATGGGAGTAGCAGAAGTGGAAACTTAGGTTTCCTAACTTCCCAATTTCCTGCATGGATTCAGGGCTTGTGGCTGGCTGTCCTCCTGCAGTTGGCCGCATTTGGTGTGGTACATACAGCTGTCTCAGGAATACACAGCTGTGGCTGCTCAGCCCTGTAGCAGCTACAGAGGGTCCTTTTGCAGCTAAGCAGATGCACAGCAATGTTAGAATGGGAAAGCAGAGGTGTAGTTAGAGATGAAAGGAGTGAAATTAGGAGGAATGCAGAAGAAAATAAAAGGGGATATGAATTACTAATCACATGACCTTGTGTTAATTGATTTTCCCTGGCAATTAGAATTTTACTGCTTGAATCACCGATGCTATCAATTTTTTCATTATTTCCTGTGTTATAAAATGCTGGCTCTGTTTTGATTTTCCTGTAGCTGTGTTTATTGGGGATAAGGGGTCTAATTATAGCTGTGAACTATACTGTACTGAGAGGGCATTTAAGTTTCTTCTGACTGTTTCTGAGGCAATATGATGAGTCATGAAATATAACTTTTGCAGAAAATATCCTGATTGCCTAATGACTAGGTGTTGGTAGATGAAATTACACATACTCTCTCTCGTTCACATGAAACCAGGGAAGTGTCTTTCTGAGTAAGCTGTTTGTTCAAGTTACCCAAGAAATGTCAAAAATTACAGTTGCAAAATGGGGAAAAAAAGCATATGTTTGAGTAGCTTGAAAACACCTGCTGAGACTTACAAATGCTTTAGATATTCACAGCATGAATACTTGTAAATAAAATATTTGTAAAGAAAAAATGCTGCATGAAAATAATACAATTGATCACCCATGTTCAACATATTTTATTTTGCAGATGATGAGGAAGATATCAACAATATGGAAAAAGTCATGTTAGAATATGCTGCAATGGACAGAGAACTTAATCATTATATAAAAGCATTTGAAGAAACCGTAAATCAGGTAAATTATCTCTTCTCATAAAATTATGACAACATATCCTTATTTGAATATTATCTTTTAAAAGACACAAATGTTACAGTTAAACAGTACATAATTGGAAAGACAGCTCTTTGGCAGGTATAAAATACTGAAGTTGCCAGTACACCTATTAATTTTTTTTTCCCAGCTTGCTGCAGGGTGGTACAATTTCTAATTTCCTTCCATCAAACTCGCATCATTGGGAATATGGTATGAGAAATGCTTTGGTAATGATTGAGGACACTGTAGTTAAGACACCCACCTCTCAGGTGATACCACTCCTGTGTTGTGGAAGATGGAAGTGCACATGGGTGAGGCAGCTGATTTTGGGAGCAAACTGACGGCTGTGGCTGCAGAGAACAGGCATTTTAAAGCCTGCTTCCCACTGCCTTCCTGCCACCTCACTTGGCTGGCGCTTGTAAAGGGTGAGCTCGCTGATTACTTGCTCAGTGAACGAGGGTCTTGCTCTGCCCTTGGACAAAGGATGGACCAAGGATGGACAAAGGACGAGCAAAGGACAGACCAAGGATGGACAAAGGATGGACCAAGGATGGACAAAGGACGAGCAAAGGACAGACCAAGGATGGACAAAGGATGGACCAAGGATGGACAAAGGACGGGCAAAGGACGGACCAAGGATGGACAAAGGA